>PVJO010014349.1:0-48573 GCA_004026905.1 Hystrix cristata
CTCCCCATGTGGCGATCAGGACAGGTTGCCTTCAGTTGTTGAGAACCCCTGTTCTGCGGGTGCTAGATGCTTGATTAGATTTGGGTTCAGCTTCAGTTTTGGCAAGAATAAATCAAAAGTGGGGCAGAGTATTTCTTATTACATCTCACATGTCTGATTGCTTTTTTTTTTAAATAGCGCTGAGATCTATCCCCGAATTGGTGTGAACAAACAGAACTATCGACCTTAAAGGTCCCAAGAAACCCTTCTGAAAGTTTCAACATTTACAGATGAATGCAGCCTGGATCTATGATTTACTCAGGCATCTCAGCATGGTGATTTGCTTGTTCTATTTCAGTCATCTGCTTCTGGTTACCCGGAAATCAAGACTGTGTTAGTCAGCTTTCTGGCCCTATAGCAAAATACCTGAGATAATTAATTTATTTTGGCTCGTGGTTCTAGAGGCTCCGCCCCATGTTTGGTTGGCACCTTTGCTTGAGTCTGTAGTGAGGCAGCACATCACAGAGCGAGTGTGCGGCAGAGGGCCTCTCCTCTCACAACTAGGAAGGAAAAGGAGGAAGAGGAGGCGTCTGGGTCCCGCCCATGCCCCAGTGAGCTGCACACCTCCTACAAAGCCCACTCCTCAGAGACTCTCCCCCACCAGCCCGCAGGGAGGAGGCCATCAGCACACAGGCCTCTGAGAGATGTTCAAGATTCCACCAGTGAGGACCAAGTAGCATAAATGTCTAATCCTTACTTTTTATTCGTTAATCTCCAGAAAAAGACAAAGTAGAAAGAATGGACGAATAGGGCTCAAGCTTATACTTCTGCAAAATAATCATCCTTGACAGGTGGATGACAATGACACTCCAGCTCACGGGTTGCCGTGACAGCGTAGTGAGCAGAGGCCCAGCTGGGCGGGTGGTCAGCCGTTGGGATTCCCATCACTCAGCCCCGACCCAGCCTGGCTCCGGTCCTGCAGCTGGCACGCGCCCATGGCCTCATCTCTCCCGTCACCCTCCCACCCCTCACACCACTCCATGCAGAGTTCACAATGGGCCTCCTGACCAGCAGCTTCCAAGTAGTGCTCCTGACCCAGTTCCACAGCTGCAGGGCTGGGACTCCGCAGGACAGAAGCAGCGCAAGGCCCAGAGCAGGACGCTGGGGACTTTCCGGGCGGGACTGCAGCTCACTGCTGAGGACGGCACAGGCCAAGACGGCCGGAGCGTATCCTGGCCCTGCACTTCTGTGGCCTGGGCGCTCTTTCGTCTTCAGGCCTCAGGCCCCTCAGCTGACACCAGGAAGGAGAAGGTCCCTGAGGCCCCTGCAGCCCTAGTTTTTATAAAGAGACGAATAATGTCTTTCTGGGAGAGCAGAAGATCTTGGGAGCGACAGGCACTTCCAAGGTGTGGACAGAGCTGCTCTGGCAAGGCCAGCTTGGAGGGCGTAGGTGCTCATGGACTCAGATTCCATGTTTTTAGCCAAATACAACTCAATGGGAAAGATACAGATTATGCTTTGGCTGAGTGCCATTTCCTGGAAAGCGCGGTTTTGAGGAAGAGACCTGAAGGTCCCTGAATGCTGAGAGTGCACAGGAGGGCAGCTTATCCCTCATCAGAGTGAGCTCACCAAGTGCGGGTTTTAGTCCCAACTTGATTCACAGAAGAAATACTATAGTTCTATAAATATATGAAAAATGAGATATTTACCTCTTTTCAAATATGAAGTGGAAAGTTTTGTTTGTTTGTTTGTTTTTGTTTTTGTTTTTGTTTTTGAGATAGGGTCTTGCTTTCTAGTTCAGGCTGGTCTTGAACTCTCAGTGATCCTCCTGCCTCAGCCTCCCAAGTGCTGGCACTACAGGCATGGGCCACCATGCCTGGCTTGAAGTGGAAATTTTTTAAACCTTAAAATATTTAGTGCACGTAGAAGTATAGTAAGGCAGGCACTTTATTACAGTATCAATTGGAAAATGAATTGGACCCCACTTTCTTGTTAGAAAGTTATTAGTGCACCAAGAATTTTCCAATTGTCCAAAGCCAACAACCCCACTTCTCAGTGCCTAGCAATAATCCAAGCTATGGAAAGAGGTCAGTGTTATTTATTACAGATGTATAAGTTGCAAGTATCCAAACTTCCCAGCAATATGGGAACATTTCATTAATTATGATTGAATGATAGATTATGATTCCATATAATAAAATAAAATGTACATTAACATAACATTTTTAAGCAAGAAGAGCTAGAAATCTTCTGAAAAATAAGTAATAAAGGTGATTGACTGTATTAAATATTAAGACAAAATCAAAAGCTAGCGAATTAACACAGGTCAGGTGTGTAATGACCATTGTCCTTCACATTCTAGTCAACGTCACTCCGTCTTGTGGTGTGACCCCTCCCCAGTCTTAAGTATTCAGTGGGCCCCAGCCCCCGCCGAGTTCTGAGGCTGAGTGCTGGCCTGTAGGGCAATGAGGTCATCACTTGTGAGGCCAGAGAGTGCTCGCTGATACCCAGAGTTTCCTACTAAGGATGAGAAGAAAGCAGAGTACTGTGTTTCTCTGAAAATAAGACCTAACTGGAAAATAATCAGCCTCTAAAAGTAGAGACCACAAATGCCCACCCAATCAGCCTGTCCTGGCCTTCCCTGTTATTACAGAGAAGCCGCAGAGCAAAGAACAGTGAGATATGATCTTCTGCATGACGCCAGCTATCACCATGGTCCGGACAAGTTAGGGCTTATTTTCAGAGAAACATGGTACATGCAGCTTTCCCAAGGACGCTTCTCGCTTTTGATCTTGTTTCTGTTGTTTCAATCCATGCTCTATAAAAAATGGTAGTCTAGCACAGGGGATCGGCCATTTCAGTAGCACTGCAGTCCACAATTTCCACCACTCTGTACGTAGGCCCTGACAAACTCAGCTGCTTGCCAACCTCGGCTTGTCTGAATTACCCCATGGACTGTTGATGCCCTTGGTTTGAAGGTTGACATGTCTTATGTCTTTCCAGGAAATTTATGCAATGATTTATTTCACTAAACAGGGCAGTGGAAGAGGACACAAGGTTCAGCAATAAACCCCAAGCATGTGGGAATTTGTCAAAATTTGTAGGTGGAAATTGTAATCAGGGAGAAATACATGTTTATTATTCAATAAACAGCATTGGGCACCTGGGTCACCATTTGGAAAGAAAAATAGGATCCCTAACTCACACCATATAAAATATTTCAGTAAAAAATTAAGCATACTTGAAAACACAAGGGAGTTAAAAAAAAAAAACCAAACTCATGTAGAAGAAGGCCTTTCAAAGTATGATACAGGAGCCATAAACAATAGGATTATAGCATAATACGTTTAATTTTTTTTTCTAACCTTACTATATAACATAGAAAATGATTGAAATTTTGGTAGCACGCTCTGGGGAGGTTGTAAGAAAGCATGTCCTCCTGCGTGTTGCCATATCAAAACTCAGAAATATCGAGTTAAGTAAAAATTCACATACCACTGACTTAACAAAAATCCATTTTAAAATATTTATTTTATAAATATAATTGTGTATTTTTATGAAATATATAAAAAGTCATAGTATACTTCAGTAGTGCTTTATAATAGCAGATTAGATATAACAATGTAAGAGACTATTAGCTGGGCTTGTTAAAAATATTATGCATATTGTATTCATATTCATAAACTGGAAACTATGAAAATAATGTAACTTTCTAAAGAATGTCAGTGCTTTACCATTATTCACACAAGACTATTGAAAGACACCTGGCTAAGCAATAACTGCATGGTGGAAGATTGTGTTCATATTGCACTGAAATTTTATGGACTACAAAAGGAATTGTGTACCTATAACATGTATCTACTGTTTCTAGAAGGATATAAGAAAGCTTGTATAGAGGATGCATCTGGGCAAGAAAAAAATTGTTGAGTGGGTAGAGGAAGGAAAATAGACTCAATTTTCATTATGTCCCCTTTTATGCTTTTTGAATTTAAAACAAATTTTTCAAATCTTTAATGACACAGGAAAATATTTTTCTCAACTACACCTCCTACTTCCCTACTTGGATACCTAGGAAGTGTCTAACTTAACGTCTAAAATCAAACTCCGCTCTACCCCGTCTGCTTTCTGCCAGTTTCCCACGTCAGCTCAGGGTTGCCCGATCGCCCAGGGTTCTGGCACCACCCTGGACTTCTCTCTCTCTCTCCCCCATGCAGCTCTGGCAGCGCCGATCTGCTTCCTCTTCCTAGAAGATTCTGAGCCCCATCTAGTCTTTGGCTTTTCTTCTGCCAGTGCCATCCTGCGGGCTGCCTCTTGCCCCAGACTTCAGGCTTCTCTGCCAAGCTTCATCCGTACTTCACCTCACTGAGAAGCAACCAGCCCTCTGCCCAGCATTCCTGACCCACTTCCCCTTTGTTTGAAAATAACCCGGGCTATTGATTTATTACCTCTTAACAAGATTTATATATAATGTCCTCCTTCTCCTCACACTGTCTGGGTCTTTGCAGTGACTAAGCTTTATGAGGGCATTGATTTGGGTCTATTTTGTTCATTGTTAATTCCCGGGTGACAACACCTGGCACATACTAAAGCCACAATAAATACTTGCTGTATCACTTCTTGGCCTTTTGGGTAGGATCAAATGTATAAATATTTGCTAAAAAAAAAAAAAAAAACTGCAAAAGAATGAATGAATGAATGAGTGAATGGATATAATGTAAAGTTTACAGACCACAATAGAAAGTTACATTTACAGTATAATCTCAATTTTGTAAAAAAAAAAAAAATGCATATGAAATACACAGAACACATATGCATATAATAGATTTTTCTTCGGGACAGATGTTGGACTGTGGGCAATGGCAGTAGGTTTTCCTTCCCTTCATTTTGCCATTGGCTGCTCGTGGGTCGGGGGACCCTTCCTGCAGCCCCAGGTTCTGGGGAAGGAATGTGCCTGCCAGGGCAGAACCTCCAGGTGGAGCTGGGACTGCCCAGAAGGAAGCCATCAACCGTGAGGGGTGAGACAAGTTTGGTTAACAGAACACTGGGACAAGAGCAAATAAAAGAGAAGCTTTGAAAGGAGAGAGGCGGGGAAGAGGGCGAGAAATGCATCAGTGTTGAGGTCTGTGACAGTGTCTAGGCTGGTGGTCAAGAGGGAGGCGTTGGGTGCGCGTTGAGAACTCTGCGAGGCCTACGGTACTGAGAGAGAGGGTGGGATGGGAACGGCTTTTAGTCTCTCTACGCACCATCCGTCGGATGCCTTTGCTTCTCGTGGGACTCTCCAGTGGATATCTCGATTGCTTTTGATTACTTTTGGAGAGCAATTTTTTAAAAGCATAAAGCTGTTCTGAGCCTGGGCCACATGGATCTCTGGCTTTTGGAGGGGGGGAGAAGCAGTAATACATAAAACGGTTTGTGAGGTGGTAGTTTTGTGTGATATTTTTACTCCGTACATTTTTTGTATTTTTCCTATTTTCTGCACTGCACCTGCATTACTTCTGCAGTAAGGAAGACCGTGCTTTAGCAGCGGTCTCTCCCTTAGTTCTCCAGAGAGTCCCTGTGCCCACCAGGGCAGTCTGGGCCGTCTTGTCCACGCACAGCCAGCCTGGCCGAGGGAGCAGCATGCAAGACTACATCGGGGCCCCTGGTGACCACGTGCGCCTCTCTCCCTTGCTCCTCCACACATTCCCGCCCGCCTGCTGAGCCTCTGCACAAGCCTCAGCTCCCCACACCTTGGCAGCTGGCTGTCATGGTCGGGGGTCCCTGTCTTAGCTCTGCCTTGGACCTAAAGCAGCAGCTGAGTCCCCCACCCCAGCCCACCATCCCTTTGGGGTTGGCTAATGACTGCCCATTTGACTCATGCATATGAACTTTGCCCTATTTTTAAGTTTAAATTTTATAAAATTGCATTATGGTAGCTCTGGGGAGGTGGCTCTTCCCGGTCTTAAGAGAAGGAACTTTGTGCTGCCACCATGGGTGATCGGCATCCGCTTTGCTCAGGAACACGGGGCTTCTCAGAACACCCGCCTCCTCAGTGCTTGAACTGGGGAAAGGCAAGTTGAGAGGAGCTGGTCCTGCCTGCCAGTTGACATCCTGAGCCTGCGAGTTTGGCCATGAGAATGGCAGCATCTCGTCCTGGTACAGGTGTGTCCTCCACGAGACAGGTGAAGGGGCTGGCCATTTCCCTCTGAGGTCGTGGTCATGGCAGGAACCGGACTAAAGTTCAAGACCTGGCCTCCACATCTGTTGCTCTAAAGGGAGTGACAGAAAGTTCAGGGAAGGACGGTCCCTTGTCCCTCCCGGGGAACAGGCTCCATCCCATCCACACCAGCAGCAGAGGAATGCAGCCCAGTGGACGTGTCCGGGGGCATCCCCGGACCTCTGCCCTGCCCTGCCCTGGTCCGTATCCCCCAGGTTCCCCCAGGGAGCTGCATGCAGGGCCGCACCGCCACGGCGGGCCAGCTTCTGGCTCCCAGAGCCTGGAGACTTGCATTTCCCGAGCCTCGTCTGGGAGAAGGGAGGGCTTTTAGACAAGATTATTTTTAAAATGCAAGGCTCTCGCAGGGCCACAAGCATCAGCTCACAGCTTCTAACTGGGTTGGCTAAACAAGCATGTCTGTGGAGGAAACCGAGAGCCCGGACTTTATTTTCAGCATTTCAGAGGAACGCGGGTGATCATGACTCCTGCTGCACAGGGCAGCTATTTAGAGACATTTGTTTCTGCTGAAATACTTGCTGAGTGTATTTTTATAAAGCGCTCTAAATCTGAAAAGACAAACCAATTTCCTTACGAGTCTTTAGAAGAAGATGGGAAGGCAGCAATAGAAATATTGTTGCGTTTATATGGCAGTGACACCCACAATAGGGTCTCTAGAATGGAGAGAGAAAGACCCAGCACAGAGATGGCTGCGTGAACTTGGCAGAACAAGACTGCAGTCTGCTGGCTGCCTGTGCACCTCTGTGTCGCTGGGTTCCCAGGGGACAGGGTGTGACGGGGGTGCTGAGGACTGTGGCCCTGCTGCTCAGGAGGGTGTAGGGCTCCTGGGAGTCGCGGGCAAGTCCAGGCCTTGGGATTCTGTTTGCACACAGTTTCAGCCACCACCCAGACCCTGGCACTGTCCCTCCTTCAGGTACGGTCAGCTCATCCTGTTTCTCTGGAAAAGTCAGCCCCAAAGCTTTGGGAGTCATGGAGGAAGCGTGGTCCAGACTCCACGGCAAAGTCACCTGGGGACCTTTTTAAAAACACGCATGCTTGGGGTCTACAGCTTCAGAAGGTGGGTCCCACTGTGAGGACTTTTATACCCCAGGTAACTGGGCTTGGTGGCACATGCCAGTAATCCCAGCACTTTGGGAGGACAAATTTGAGCCCAGCCTGGGCATCTTAGTGGCTTAGGGAGACCCCGTCTCAAGACAAAAACACTTTTTATAAATTTAAAGGGCTGAGGAGTAGCTCAGAGCGAAGGCCCTGGGCCAGTCCCTTGCTACCCCCAAGACAGCTGCCGTTGGTGGACAACCTGTGTCAGAACCACTGCTTTGTAGTCACATATTGACGTGCACGAGAATCACCTGGAGGGTTTGATGTCCTGACCCCCAGGTCTGGGTGGGACCTGAGATCCTGCACTTCCACAGGCCTAACTGCTGCTGGGGCCACACAGGAGGAGCAAGGCCCAGAGCAGCTGACACTGCCGTGCTATCCAGAGATTTCCAGAACACCTGGTTTTCTCTCTGTCAGAAACTGGGAGTGCAATCTCCCTTAAGCCTCAGGCTGCAGTTTTTGTCCATAAGAAAAATAAATCATACCAACTTTTTGCTAAGACTCTGCAAGCTCAGCCTCTCTGTGACATGGGGGATGTTGGGCAACAATGTGTTAGAACTGACTCCTAAGAGCTTGTGAGAACTGGTTGTTAAATTCTCTGAAATTGTGCCAGTCTATTGTCAAAACACAGCCATTATCTTAAAATATCATATAAACTTACAGTTAAGTCAAGTCTACTAAAAACAGAGATATTTAATGCTCAAAATTCATCCCTTCTCGTATTTAATAATTCTACTATTATATATACGCTGTAGAACTGTTGTAGTTGTATGGTGCAAATACCAGGCAATGGTTTGTAGCTCCCTCCCAACTCTGCTTTCAGTGATACTCCATTGAGAGCTCAAAAATCACCCCAATAGAAGAATCTAAATATGGAATGCAGGGAGCCAGGGCTTGACTTATTGCCTTCCTGAGTTTCTATACTTTAGAAAGTAAGTAATAGAGAAAATGCTAATAATGCATTAAAATTCATGCAGAAAAAGAGCAGGTTTTAGTTGAATGAATGAGATATGTATGAGAAAAAGAAAGAATTTAAACACAAAGTCACACATCTGATGTGGTGAGTGTGAGTCTGTCAGGATTGGGATGCAGTTCCATTGGTCAGATCGTGGCTGAGATGCTTTGTAGGAATACAAGAGTTTGTCCAAAAATCAATGAAATCATTCTGTAAGAATCAATTGATTAGATGCAGTTTATAAAGGTACTATTGCATATTTTATTACTATTTGTAAATAGGGTACCACATACCCTTTATATCAGTAAAGTGTAAACTTTTGTATTTGACAGGGGAGTACATGTGCACATACACATTCGCGTGTACGCACATGTACCCGCTTTCCCCACCAGAGAGCCAGCATACCTCAAGGTGTCAGGTTCCAATTTTCCCACATACCTTCCCGACTTGCTTACCAAGTAACAGTGCCCAGAGTGAAAGACGCGTTTTCAGAGGCAGAGCACCTGTGCACGGCGATTCCCAAATTCACACTGAGGGGTGCAGGGTTGACACAGAGACTCTGTGGTGAGTGTGTTCAAGGAGGGGCAGAGGAGCAGACATTGGGGATTCTGGGGCCCTGGTACAAGAGGTCTTTCCCGAGGGAACTGCGGGGGAGTCTGGGCATGGGAAAATCCCCCGACAGTCGTAAGACTCGAAGGCAGGAAGACTGGGTGCCACCTTCAGATACTCTTCCTACAAACCGTCCTTCCTAGTGTTCTGGAGAATGGGCTGCACATCCGGCCTGAGCTCTCTGAGGTCGCATCCTTCGTCTCTCATCTGAGCCATGGCATCCGCGACACTCACACGGCCACCTAGCACACACTCACCGGTACCCTCGGGGTGCCCAGACTTTGGGGAGTTCCGCTCACAGTGTGTAGAGACAGTCCTTGCTCCCAAGGAACTGGCCAGCCAGGTGCACAGGTCAAAAGACTTGCCGTGTCTAAAACACAAAAGAGCAATCTGCCTTTGCAGTTTCATGCTCTCTGCTCGCGACATGTGTCAGTAGCTGGCACACACCCCCACGAGTCCTCACAGCGCCCTCTGGGATCCACGCCATTGCTTCTCACGGACCTGTGTCGCGGGTGCTCAGCCGCGTCGGGAGGGCTCCCTCCTCAGAGAGCTGTGTGCTGCGGTGGGTCTCCGGCTGGTCTTCCGAGTGCAGAGCTGAACGGGATAGAGCTCGAGCTCCTGCCAACAGTGAGGAGGTTATCAAACAGTGTCACGATGATCAGAAAGGAGAATACTGTTTGATTAAAAGGATCATCTTTTACTCTAAAAGGACCCTGACAGGCGGTGTGTGTACCATATTCTAACTCATGAAGTGAGCTTTGTGCCTGTTTTGAGAGTATCTGGCTTTGTACCTAAGGCCACCTCCTCATTTAGGAATCTTACAGAGCATGTTGGAAGAGCCAGCCACAACCAATACATCCCAGGTTGTTCCTTCATCTGTGACAGCAATATCAGACCATCTGCTAATTCATTTTCTTAGAAAGCCGGAAATGGAGAATAGATTTCCATTATAGTTTATTTTTTTTAATGTATCTTCCAAAGTGCTAAGCAATGCTACTGGATAAGAAGTTAAATATGAAAATATGCATACTGCACAGAGGAAAAATAATTATATGCACATTACAACCCTGCATATCTAGACCACTGAGAGTCAATTGACATACTAAGGTACCCAGTTAATCAAAAACTTATAAAAGGAGTATATAGAAACTGATAACTGTCTTACATTTCCATTGTATTGCTAGAAAATAGAAGGAAAGGCATCATTTGTAGTGATGAAAAATCAAGGAATAAGTTTATCAAGAAGCACAAAGTTCTAATATGAAGGAAAGAAATCATTCCTTGGTCTCGCCAATCCTGACAATCTTGCTTTCTATATTCCTTGCATATGACCCATTTCAAGTCAGAAGACTTGGGGAGCAGTTGGATGGAGATAAGTGGTGTGCACGGGTAGCAGGCCCCGCCCCTCCCACGCTTCCAGTCTGGCGCGTGGAGTTGTCGGCAGCGTCTGGCACACACAGGACAAAGGCCAGAAGCATCCTTGCTGGTCCTGGGCACCTTGAGCCTCTGAGCCCTCGCGACCCGTGTGCACCTCCAGACTTGGGTGTGTGAGGAAGCAAACCCCTCTCTAGAGACGTGCTAGATAGTGTGCCTGTGGTTAACGATACTGCATTATTCACTACCAGAGATGGTAGATCTCTGGTTAAGTGTTCACACCAGAATTTTTAAAAAGAAAAATAAAGAAAAAAAGTTTAAAATGGAGCTTTCTGTTACTTGCAGAATTGTGGGCTGACTTAAATTTGCAATACAAATATTTGAAAGAAACTAATTTGTGAATAAAAATGTGGACTAGAAAACCTTGAATAAATCTATGCCGACTCTTTATTTTCTAGAGTACGTCTGTAACACATTTGTGAAAAAAATCCAGTAAAGATCATTTTAACATTTTTGTTTGTCTGTTTTGCTTTGTTTTGGTTTTTGGTGCTGGGGATCGAACTCAGGGTCTTGCGTTTGTATTTTATCATTTGAAACAGTCCGGGGCACATCCCACTGAGCACGCGGGTCGAGGCTGGCAGCCCTACACTCCGCGATCTTCTGTACAACTCAAGGAAAGTGCCACTTCCCGAGAAGAGCGCCCCTCCCTCCAGGTCTTGGGCTCCCGGGCTCCAGGGGACTCCAGAGGCACCTTGCTAAGAGCTCCAAAGAGGTGGGTGCTCGCCTGAAAAAAAATAAGCTCTCCACAGGCGAACTTCTAGGGAACGGGTAATAAGCACTTTCCCTGACTTTAAGCAGACTGTAGAGGGGACCACGGCACCAAGGCTCATTTTATAATTTTTTTTTTGGCGTCTGAACACTATTTGACGGGATTCTCTCCTGATCCAAATCCCTGCGCCTCACGAAATCTTCCAAGACACACGTAGCTTCCATCCCAGGTTTCTGACACCCTCCGTGTGAGCTGCCCTGCGGTTTCCAGGGTGTGTGCCCTCCCTCAATGCAGCAAACACTGAGTATTAAACATACAAATCCCCTATGATGGATGTTACCACTGTGTACCTCTAAAATGTATCATTAAAATAAAACTTAAAAAAATTTGTCTTGCTATTATTAGCAATCATTTTAGACATATTAGGAGGAATTGGCTGAGACATCCACCAAGGCGACTTAGAATGGGCTACAGAGGACCTTTGCTTTGTACACTGCAGTATGAGATGGTGGTGTGGGGTAGCCAGACACTGACGCACACACACGTGCGTGCACACACACACACGCACGCTCCCCTCACCAAGGAGACGCCCACAAGCCTTTAGAAGGCCCTTCTGCAAAGACAGACAATGTGGCTGTCTTGTTCCTACCTGGATCTCCAGCCATCAGAGAGAGCAGATTGGGCCATACAGCCCAATTCAGTGCATCTGTGCTGAAAAGTTTTTTCAAGCATCCTGGGAGATTTTAGTATTCAAATTAAACAGTTAAACTATATATCATATCTAAACCTCTATCTAGCTATCGATAGCAATACTATTATTAGCCTTACTATTAACCTTATTTTATAGACGGGATACTAGGCACAGAGACGTTTTAGTGTCTTACTAGAAATTCCATAGCTAGTCACGGGTAGTGTCCAGGTTTTTTTGTTTGTTTGTTTGTTTTGTTTGTTTGTTTGTTTGTTTTTTGTGCTGGGGATTGAACTCAGGACCTTGTGCTTGGAAGTCAAGCACTCTAACCACTGAGCCCCAGCCCAGAGTCCAGGTTGAAATATAGGCAGGATAACACCATGGTGTGAGCTCTTAACTGATACACTACTGCCTGGCAGTACAAAGCAAAGCTATAGAAAATACCAATGCACAACTAAATTTGCAAGAGTACTAGTGTTTTTTGTACATAAAAACACAGAATGCCTATTTTTTATTCATTATTAGGAAAAGTGCTCACTGTGTATTTTTTTATTAGTATATGTTTGCAGTACATAATGATTACATTCATCGTGAAGTGTTGGTACATGTACATTACACATCTTAGTAATTTTTATGTCCCTTTTTCCTCTCCTCTCTCTAGGCTGCATTTTCCCCTTACCTTACTTCATTTTTTCTTATTATCTATCTTTTACTTTGCTGTTTGTTTATATTTTGGGTTTTTCATGTAAGAGAAACTATGCAATGTTTCAGCCTGTGTGTCTGATTTATTTCACTTAACATAATAGTCTCCAGAAGCATCCATTTTCTTACAAATGGCTCAAATTTATCCTTCTTTATGGCAGAGTATCATTGAGTATTGTAAGTGGTCATAAACCATGCCTCAAAAAAGAAATTACATAGATCGTATACTTCAACCACACCAAAATAACATTAGACATAAACACCAAAAATAATGTGGGAGAAGACCACAATGTCAGGGATGGAAAGGAGGATATGAAATCAGATTTTAAAAGATAAAAAAATTGTAACAGAGGACAATTTGTAACTTTATGTCAGTAAATTCAAAACGGCAAACAAAACAAATACCTTTCTACACAAACATAAGTTACCCAAAATTGACTCAAGGAAAGTCGTCGATAAATTTCAAAAGGGAATCCAAGATCTATCCTTCTAATGTTTTATGAGTGTGTTTTATTAAACCTTCAGTGAAAAGATGATTTTAAAAATTTAAATATTCCAGAGGTAAAAATCAGAATGCTTTCAAAATCTTTCTAGGTTAACACAGCCTTGTACCAAAGCTGAATGAGAACCATGCCATCATTTTAAAAGGAACAAAAGAAGGTAATTTATTAATACATGTGAAAGAAAACACACCCTAACATTAATAAATGATTCTAATTCATAAAAGAACGCACATGGACCAAACAGCTTGTTTTGAGAAATATAACATAGTGTAGTTGAAGATGGCATTTCAGACTATTTTTCAGCGTTGGAGTAGAGGCATTTGTCTTTTCACCTTTGTTGATGCTCACCTGTGCACAAACAGGATTTCTGGAAGAACCAATTCCAATGGGACGTTTAGGGAAGGGTTCTTGTTCTGGTTAGGACGCCTCCCTGCGCAAGATGGGAAATCTAGAAACCATGAAAAATGAGGCTTGCAGATTGGGCTGCACAACTCTGCTCTGCGGGGAAACTCTATGAACAGTGTTCTGTCATTTGTGGACACATTTGTGTAAGGGACACCATGGAAACACTAAGGGGTAAAAGCGCATTGCAGAGCAATACTTGTGCTTTCAAAAGAGCAGTAAAATCCACAGCCCTCCAGCGAGTGTGGTAAACCAAGGGAGGGGCACAGGTAAACAAAATCGGCACTGCGGAAAGGGTGTGGAACAGTTTCAGAGACACAGAATTGTAAGGCAACTCTACTTGAAACTTTGTGCCTGAACCTTTGGAAATGTAAGGGGGTTGGACAAATTTTCTAGGAAAATAAAAATTATTAACTTGGCTCAAGAAGAAATGGGACATTTTTTGGTAGGACAAGAAGAACCAACGCGTGCGTATATACTAGAAGGAAGCGCAGGTCACCCTTGGGAAACTCGGGAGGAGGCCAGGAGGCCCTGGGAGAAGACCCTTCCCGTATGAGTGCCATGAACTTTGAATTAGTATACAACAGCCTTGAACTCGTCGCGTAAAGAGGCAGCAAAAATTGTTGATGAATTACTCCCCAGGAAGCCCTGGGAATTGCGAGGAGGTGGGCTGAGGGGAAGGGAGAATGACCTTCAAAGGAGGCCCAGGGAAACCCCGCTAATGATCAGATGGCCCTAAGTTGTGAGGGCCCCCTCGCGCCTCCTGCTCCTCCTCTTCCCACACTGGGACGCTGTCCCGAGATCCCAGGGCGAGCGTGAAGCGGATCTGAGGACGGGAGCCACCGAAGGCACGAGACGCAAGTTCGAGCCCCGCCCTGGCCTGAGACCGGCGAGGACGCTGTGGACCGCCCGGACCTGGAGCCAGTCCCCACCCCTCCCTGGACCGCCTCGCTGCGCCGCCCGCCGGCGCCCACAGACGCGCCCACGCCCGCGCCGGCTGGAGACGTGGGCGCCGCGGGCCGCAGCCGGACGCGCAGGAGACCGCGGGCGCGGCGCAGCTGGGAGCAGGAGTCCGGTTTCCTTCTAAACACCAAGAAAGGAAAAACCCCCAGTTCCCGCCGCAGCGCGGAGGAGCGGGGAGGATTGGAGGGACTGGCGCGGAGGCTTCGGTGATGCTGGACCTCCGGGAAGTTCGGGGCGCGCTCCGGGCAGGACCGGCCCGGGGGACCAGCCGCGCCCCGCGGAGGTGCGGGGCGCCCCCTGAGCCGGCTCGCAGCTGATGGCGCCCCGCGGCGCGGGCGGCGGCCCCGCCAGGTAGGCGCATCGCGGCGTCTCCGGAGACGCTCGGCAGGCAGGAGGCGGCCGGCGGAGCTGCCCGCCGCGGGAGACGGTGGGGGGAAGGCGGCTGGAGTGTTCTCGATTCTTTCCCTGGACGCGCGGGGACGCAACGTGCGTGGGCACCTGGGTGCCTTAGGAAGTGTCGACAGCAGGGCTGAGTGGCAGGAGGCTGGGTTTTTGCAGGAGCTAGAGGGAGACCGGTCCGGTTCTGGCAGATGCGGGGAGCGGGCGTGAGCGGTTAGGAGCCTGAAACGCGCACAGCGGCGGAGCGCGCGGCCCAGCGCCCGGCGGAGAACTCGCCGCGTCAGCACCTCGGACAGCGCCGGGCCGCGCGGGGCGGGGCGGCCGCGGGGAAGGCGCTGGGGCGGCCGCCGGGCGGCTGGGGGCGGCGCTCGGCCGAGGACCGCTTCGGCGGCTTCGGCGGCTCCCTGCTACTGTGGAGGGAGCGGCGGAGTGTGGCGATCTCCGCCCTCCCGCGGCCGCCGCTGCACGGTGCGGCCTTCTGGGTTTTGGAAGATGTAGCCAGACTCGCTCAGCCACCCAACACTCATTCGCAGAGCGCTTACCGTGTGCCAGGGCTCTGTGCTAAATTCTCCACAGAAGTTACTGATTTTTGCAGTACAGTATGAGTGTACTGTTTGTGTACTATTATTATCCCCATTTCACAGATGAGGAATCTGAAACCAGAGAGGCTGAGAAACTGGCCCGCATCCATACAGCCCGCACAAGTTACGGCTGCGTTCCTCCTCAAACTCCAAGCCTGGGGTAGGGGAGGATGTGCGGGAGCAAGCTTCCTTCCCTAGAACAGCTCTGAACTTGGGATCAAAGGAGCAGAGTTTGGATTAAAGCTGTCGTGCCTTAAAACCGTGTGTTCTTGGACAAAATTATTAACCGAGTCTGGGCTCCAGGCTGCACACCTGTGAAGTTAGGGTCCCGATGCTTCTCTTGCAGCAGCGCAGGGGAGAGTGGTCAAGAGGTGCAGGGGCGAGGGCTGCCTTTGGGGGTGTTGGAAGGGAGGTGGCCAGTCGCTGGAAGGTAAGAGGACTGGTCCTGAACACAAGACACCTTGCAAGGTGCTGGGGTGGGCCGGGGCTCGGGGGTGGGAGTTCAAAGAGCTTAGTTCAGTGTGACAATCCTGTAGGCTTTTCCGGGACTTTCTGCAGAGTGTCCACATACTGCCTCTCATCCGATCCTTCCAACAATCCCTTCAAGCAAGCAGGACTGAGGGAGTCTATTCATTTGGCAAAATGATGCTTGCCCCCAAACCATTCAGAGAGCAAGGAGCAGGCTGGGGTTAGAGTCTAGGTCTCCTGCATCTCCCTACTGCAGTATTCTGACTCCACACTAGCACTTCCGCAGGATTTTGGGATAGGGGACAATTATAGCACTAAAAGCAAATTGAGACAAATACTATAAATGCATCAACCTGATAGTTTTAAAGCCATTTTTGACCTACAGAAACTGCAATCTCAGATCAACCTAA
Source organism: Hystrix cristata (assembly GCA_004026905.1). Lineage (NCBI taxonomy): Eukaryota > Metazoa > Chordata > Mammalia > Rodentia > Hystricidae > Hystrix > Hystrix cristata. Next base: position 16,115 of record PVJO010014349.1, read on the forward strand.
TAAATGTTCATTGATTATATTCTATTTGGTTCCACAAAGAAACTAAAACAATTTATAAAGACTCACAAGATGTAGGCTTATATATAATAGTAGTTGAGAAAGTGGAGGAGGAATAAGATGACAGATGTAACTAGAAATAAAAATGAATACAAATTGTGTGTATTAATGGGTAATTAAGCACAATAAGATTTATTTTCAAGCCTTTTTTTGTGGGAGGAGGGCATGAGGAACTGTGAAGATGTTTGAAAAGTTTATAGACTCTTTTCTTTGACATAACACAGTCCCTCAAACTTCAGAGAGGCCAGGCAGTATGCAATCCTAGCTACTCTGAGGATTGCAAGATTGAAGCCAGCCTGGAAAACTTAGTGAGACTGTCTCAAAATAAATCTATAGAGGACAGGGCTGTAGCTCAGTGGAAGAGATTCCTGGCACTGAAAAAAAAAAAAAATAAGCCTAATGCTAGAAAGGTGAATACCTTAAACAAGGTCTCAAATTTATTGACTGGAGGGAAAGAAAGCAATTCACATTGAAAAGAGTTGACATACCCCAAGGATTTAAAAATTCTTGGCTGCTATAGGCACCATGTTCCTATCCTAAAAACTTAGCAGTGCCGATTGATTCTTTTCTCATGTACATCAGAAGAGGACACCGGGAGGTGGGCAGAGTTTGTCTGACTCTTTCCTGGTCATACGCTCCCCATCCCCTTCCCCTCCACCTCTCAGGGCTCTTCTGTTGTAGCCACTATAATCACTTCTGTATAGCTCCACTATAATGGCAGCTAATGTATCTTCCAATGGCACAGGGAAAATATCACCAATATCCAAAAATTAACAAGATACCTTCTCTAACAGAGGCAGTAGGTAGATGTAGTCTTTGTCCTTTGGTCATTTTATTGTTCACAAAACTATGGAAGTCTTACATATTTTCAGGAGGAAGGGAGCCAGCTTGTTTGATCTTCATGAGTTTAGAAATAAATAAAAAGGCAACAGCTGGGTTTTCTAGTCTCTTCGAATCCAGGGTCTTTCGCGGCCACACTGTCTCTGATCCTTGCCTGAGCACTGTGGGACAAGGCTGCAAATGAAGGCCTGAGAGCTGATGTGGCCCAGCCATGTATTAATGGACCAGCAGCGTCTGCATTATTTTCATTTGAATGTGTTAAGATGATTATGCATTGTTCAGTTTGAAAAGACCCTGCCATTCTTTCTAGTCCTACAACTGGCCTTACACATTTTGGTTACTCAACATGGTCCTTGTTGGGATGTGGATTTTGATATAAAATTAAAACACATAAACATTAGTCATGATGTTGTGGTCTTGTCCCGCTTCTCACTTCCTACCTGTTTGCCTTTTCAGAACTGTTAGAAGGTGCAAATAAAGCAATGGATGTGGACACCCATTTTGTAAACTTTAAAGTATAGTGTGCGCAAATGAACTATAATAAACTAACAGCAAAGATACAAGGCCGTTCACGTTATTGCTGCTGCCTTCAGTCACACTGACATCTGGTTTCCAGTTCAATTTTCACATTTTCACAGCAGCAGACTTCATAGACTTTTGTTGGCTCATTTGTTTGGCTTGGTTTTCTACGGTAATGGAGTTGAACCCAGGGCCTGTGCGTGCTAGGAAAGCACTCTACCACTGGGCTACATCCCATGCCTTTTTAACTTTTATTTTGAGGCAGAGTCTCACTAAGTTGTCCTGACTGGCCTCAAACTTGTGATCCTCTTGCCTCAGCCACCAAATAGCTCACAGGGGTGTTTCTCTAGGCCCTGAGCATTAGGCGTTTTAACATCTATTCTTTGCAATACATGAGCAGAGACGAAGTCTCAAATTAAGGGAAGTAAACTTGGGTTGACCTTCACATCCAGTGTGTCACTGTTGAATTCTGCCTTGCAAACATCTCTCCAGCTTGGCTCCTCCTCGGCTTCCCTACTCTTCACCCCTCGCAGGCTCTTAGTGCCTCCCAGCCAGCAACCATGTCTCCCTCTTCCTTAGCCCTCTCCACATAATGACGTCAGCCTGCAGGGCCAGGCTAGGAAGAACTGTAGCTGGACATTCGTGGGCCTCTCATGCTCGTAGTCCCACCAGTGCACACCCTTTGCTTGCCACTGACTCAATATCCAAACCAGCTGCAAAGCTCTGAAGACTTAGTCTTGTGCCACCTTTGCCTTTGAGCTTCTAGTTCCCCAAAGCTGAAGTTTTCCTCTTCAGCTTAGCAAGCTTTTTTTTCAAGAGTGAGCACATTGTCTTAGGAACCCTTTCCCGTTCAGCACCCCCAGTTCCTCATGCACCCGAGTCTCCCTGCTGTGTGTCATCTTCCACCAGGAACTTACTGCACAGCACCCCAGTATTCCTTGTGGAGGATGAGAGTATGGACTTTGCACCCAGGCTTGGGTCAGCCAGGCACGTGGGGTGAGTTAGGTAGCATAAAGTTGGCTGCCAGAACCTGCATGCTCCGTGGGGTATGCGGGAGGAGGGTGAGGTCACTGTGAGCTGGAAGAGACAGAGAGACACCTGATGATTTCTGGACCTCCATGGCAAGCCACTTCTTCATGCTCGGTTTCAGTTTCCTGATCTGTGGAGATGGGCAGAAATCTTCTTGAAAGGAATTTTTATGGCTTAGTGAAGCAATTGGCATCAATCTGTGCCAAAACCAAACATATTAGCACTTTATTGGTCTATACAAATCGAAGTAAGAGTGAAAAGAATAAAACATGTGGCAAGCAAGGAGGAAGGGGAGACACAAGGCGAGGCTTACGGAGCTGGCCAGGACTCCAGGACCAGGGCACAGTGGCTCAGTCCTGTGGAGGGTGTACAATGGGCTGCATCTCAGGACCGATTGTAGCAAAGAAAGTGGGGCGTATCAGACATCTCTTCCCCATCCTCCACGTCCTGCTGCTGAGCCTCCGCTTGACAAAGTGTTAACCCCCCACACTCACTCAAGTGACCTGTTCCCTCCATGCAGCTGCTGGAGAAGCCAGGCCAGGTGGATGGAAGCCGGGTGTGGGCCTCTGCCACCTGCACCAGTGACCCGATCCCAGGGCTGTGGAGAGAAGAAAGCAAGGGAAGCGACCAGCACACAACGAGGTAGAAGTAGATGAAGCTGTGCAAGTCTGGGATGCCGCATACAGTTGTGTAATTGGTAAGACTACTGTCAACCTGCCAGGTACACTGAAGCCTTTTTAAGTCAACACTCTTTAAATGAAAAGTGGAAGCTAAATGCAGCATGCCTGTTGCTAATATTAGCCTGGCATGCTGTGTCTGGGCGCCAGAGCGAGGTCAGGATCTGACTCTGTCCCTGCCTCTGCACTGTCATTGTTTAAGGAATTTCAGTTGAGAGACCCAGTGAGAAAACGGTGACAGATGACCTGTCAAACAGAATGCTGGGTGTGCAGAAGGCCACAGAAATAAGCTTGGACACCCTGCCTATGCCCTGCACCCTTCTTAGGTGCCTCGGGGGACAATTAGGGACAGGATTAGGGGCAAGCATGCTGATGCTAAGCGGAGGACTAGAAGCAGTCTCCTAGGGATACCAGGTCCTTTCTGTCTCCCTCATTCTTCCCTCTCTCTACTTTGAGGTAGTGATGTGCACCACACACAGCGTAAAAGGGAATCCAGTTATCTGTCCCTCTTCCATTCCACATTCCTTCTCCTTTCCTCTTCCTCCTCCCCTCCATCTTCTTCTTTATTCTACTTTCCGACTGTTAAGGTAGAAAAGACAGTGTTCTATCTTTGTAGGTCAGAGTCCTTGGAGGGCCCAACTCGGATGATTAACAAGATCCGTTCTCCAGTGAAGAAGCATTAAGACTCAAGGGATGCAAGATGGGTCTTCCCCAGTTTTTGTCTTTTGTGAATTGTGCTGGTGATGCCTTCTGGTACACCTGTGTATCAGTGGTCTCTTGCTGTGAACCTCCCCCGCCACTACACACACACACCACGAGCGGTTGAAAACAGGTGTATATTTCCTCTATCCCTGCGATTCAGGCCAAGTTCTGGGTGTCTCTTCCTCTGGTCTCACCTGGGCTCACTCGGCTGAGATCATCTGGAGGCTGGCTGGGGCTGGACAGTCCCTGACAGTCTCCTGCATTCTGACTCCTGATACCACAGCTGAGTGCCAGGGGAGAAGCCAGAAGCTGCATGATCTCCCAGAGTTTTGCCCCCAAAGTCACACAAAATTACTTTTGCCTAATTATGCTGATCAAAGCAAGTCACAGGACCAACTTCCACATACACACTCTGGTGGGAGGACTTTGTGGCCATGTTTTACAACTGACCACAGGTACAGCAAACTGGGCTTGAAATTATTGGGGCTTTGGTTATGTTTAGGTCCAATTCACATGTTCAGGAGTTTCCTGCTGCCTCCCGACTTCATCTCCCTCATACTGTCATTCTGTCTAATTCTAGCCATCCTGGTGAGAATATAGTGGCATCTTGTTGTATGTTAATTTGATTTTCCTTGAATACTAATGAGGCTGAGTGCCTTTTTATGTGCCTATTGGTCATTTACGTATCCTCTTTTGAAGGGAGTGATTTTTGGGTGTTCTTTTTATCATTTGGATATGAGTCACTGTAATTTTACTCAATCTCCCTCTTGGATCTTGAATGACTTTCCTTTTGATTACAAAGGAAGTAACATTTGAGCTGCAGCTTGAAAGATGATGAATAATTAAAGAAGAGCAGGAAGACCTTATAATTAGAAACATGAGCAGCGCCAAGGCAGGGTGGTGGTTTTGAGAAATAACAAGATTTCAAGGTAGGTAGAGTGTGAGGCCTGGAAATGTTGATGATGTAGGAGGGGGAGGCCAGGGGTGAAGGTTGGGTTGGAAAGAAGCACATTTCCACTGGACATTTTTCTTCATTAGTTAGTCTTTGGAGGTCCTGCTTCAGATCACCAGAGCTTGGAGATTGGGAAACTCATCGATGCATGAGACTTACACTCAACAATCCTAGCTAGGGCCACCAAGGAGTGAAAATTATTACAATGACAAAAGATCTAGTTAAGTGTTTTACACCATTTTATGAAATCTTCACAATGGTTATATGAGGTAAACAAGTACAACTCACCCCTCAAACACTACACACACACACACACACACACACACACACACACGCACTCATGCACTCAGATGAGGGGACTCGGAGGTGTTGGGTGACTTCTCTGAGGCAATATAGCTTGGGGACAGGCTGGGTGCTGGCTATGGCGCTACAGCAATCATGCTGACAGACAGGCAAAAGAATGCATAACATTTCCGCTCCTTCCCCCGCTAGGTCTGATCGCCTCTCTGGCTCAAAGACTACACTGCAGCCCACACGATGGACGATGACGCTGAACTGAGGACTGACGGGAACTCCCTGCTGAAGGCCGTTTGGCTGGGGCGACTCCGGCTGACCAGGCTGCTGCTGGAAGGTGGAGCTTACATCAACGAGAGCAATGACAGAGGTGAAACTGCCCTCATGGTGGCTTGCATCACGAAACACGTGGACCAGCACAGCATCAGCAAGTCCAGGATGGTGAAGTACCTGCTGGACAACAGGGCAGACCCCAATATCCAGGACAAGTCCGGCAAGACGGCGCTCATCCACGCGTGCATCAGGAGAGCAGGCGGAGAAGTGGTCTCCCTGCTGCTGGAGAACGGAGCAGACCCCAGCCTGGAGGACCGCACAGGGGCCTCGGCTCTGGTGTACGCAATAAACGCAGATGATGAGGACACACTGAAACATCTCCTTGATGCCTGCAAAGCCAAGGGGAAGGAAGTGATCATCATAACGACAGATAAACCATCTTCGGGCGCCAAAACCACCAAACAGTATCTCAGCATCCCGCCTTCACCCAAAGTGGACGCGAAGCAGTCGCCTCCGCTCTGTGCCTCCCCGTCCGGCATCGAGCTGAAGGCTCTAGGCCAGGGCTCTCCACCCAGTGAGAAGGACAAGGACTTCTTAAGCCTCCAAACAGGACACCCAAGTGGCGGTAACACCGCAAAGATTCTCACTGAGCCTGGATCGCCCACCAGGAAGGTTGGTAACCCCAGAAGGGCCCGCTTGCCCCAACTGAAGAGGCTCCAGTCTGAGCCCTGGGGCCTGATCGCACCCTCTGTGCTGGCTGCCCCTGTGCATCAGGATGAAACCCGGGGTGGCGGCACAGACAGCAAGGTCATAAGGAACCTCAGTGATGTGGCCTTTCCTACAAGGAGGCCCCTATCCAGAACCAACAGCACTGACGGCAAAGACCCTGCCCTCTTCCCCACCGTCACCGAGCAGATTCTGAAGGTTCTGGCGCCCTCAGCGCCAGCCTCCTGGAAAGGCCCCACTCCCCACACTCGCCTGGCCCGGAGAGGGACGCTCTCTGTCGACCAAGAGAGGGGTGGTACAAGTGCACCAGGACCCTCCTTTCTCAAAAAGCCAGCATCCCTCAAACACCTAGAAAATGACCTGTATGACCTAGACGTACAGCCAGGGCCTGACCCAGCCAACCCCACTCCCCTCGAGTCAGGCAAAGACCCCACAGATAGAAAGACACTCAACGACTCCCTCATGTCCCACTTCCAGGGTTCCCGAGAGTCTCTGGAGGCCACGCCCAGCACCTCCCCCAGCTCTGTGTGCCGCCCACCACACCTTCTAGAAAGGCGAGGTTCCGGGACTCTGCTTCTAGACCGCATTGCTCACACCAGGCCTGGCTTCCTTCCACCTTTAAACGTGACTCTGAACCCACCTATCCCAGACATTAGATCCGGTGGCAAACCGTCGCCACTCGTTAGTGGCTTGAAGTCTGTAGTTCCTGTTGCTCCAAGCTCGCCAAAAAGAGTCGACTTGAGAAGCACAAAGAAGCTCCTCCGAAGGCACTCCATGCAGGTGGAGCAGATGAGGCAGCTGTCTGGCTTTGAGGAAATCATGACCTAGCACCTTTCGGACCAGCTTTACCACCTCAGTCTGCAGAGTTCAAGGAAGGGACCAAAAACGCAGCCTTCAGACTCCCTCCATCCCGACCGTCCCCTGAGGCTGGTGCGGCCACATCCGAGGACGTGCAGACGGGGTGCTGCTTCGCTTCTGAGATAAACTCAGGCCCTGGGATTGTATAGGCCTACTTGAAAAGAGCTCAGGAAAATCAGGTTTTAGGGATGAAAATGCAAGGACAAGGTCCTCTGAAAGAAGAAAAGCTTCGCAGTTTGGAGGTCGCACGGCAAGTGCAGTGACTGACATTGCGGACACTAGCCATTTTCTGTATGACTAACAGCGTGCACACGTTTAGATCACAAGATGTTATTCGAAGGGTGTCATTGGTCATTTGTAAAGTGCCTAGAAAGAAAATACAGCTTTGACCTTTTTTGGAATGTGGAGAACCTCGAAACCAACCCTAAGCTCCATAAGTGGGTCCACCCGACAGAGCAGGGGCAGGACCCGCCCAACAGAGAGGCCTGCCTGGGGCACCTCCTCGTGTTCTGCCATGAGTGCCACCCAACACGGCTGCGCCCCGTCAGCTCTCCAGAACAGACTTTGTTCGCACGCCAGTTTGGATGCGCCTGGAGTCCCCAAGTGTCCCTTCTATGCCCCATTCTGCCATGACACGCAGCTGGAGCTTCAAAGAGGACCCGTGACCAGGCAGGAGACTCTCCCGGCCTCCAGCCCCAACATGGGCCCTGTGTGGAAATCCTGTAAGTCAACTAACAGGCACTTGAACATGACGTATCCATAGAACAAAAGCGTTTCTCCCGATTATTCTTGGGAGAACTCGATGGGAATCTGCCAGAGCAACGGGCAAGGACGGCTCTCGTAGATGCTTCTCAGGCCGGAAGTGTAGCCCGGGAATGTCAGAGGGTGCAGACTGTTCTTTCTCTTTCAGCGATCTGAGTAATTCGGGAAACATCTGGTTGCTTCTTTGCCTGAGTTATCTGGGTGATGGGAGGTTTACAGAAACAATCTGTACAACCCCCTTAAACACTTCGAAGAAACCCAAAGAAGCAGAAATTTAGCACATTTGCTGAAATGTACCACACGATATAGGAAAATATTCTTGTTTTATTGCCATTTATTTCTCCTCTCTTGTAGCCAAAGTGCACTTGATCCATGGCTGAAAAGTTCAGTTTTTCCCAGGGACAGAATAATGCAGATGAAAGAGCAAAGGCTCTGCGTCTGACAGGGTTGGGTTTGCTCCCTGGTCTCATCGTTTATTACAGCACGACCCCAAGAAAGTAGCTCCACATCTTGAGCCTCTGTTCCCTCATCTGTAAAATGGGATCAGTAATGTTTGCTTGGCAAGGCTGTGAGAATTAAGTGACACAGTGTATTACAGTCCTGCTATACCTGGCACAGGTGTACGTCACTGGATAAAAGATAGCTAGCCTCAAAATCTCGACTCATAAATGGTATACACAATGGAGTAAAATCTAACTGAAAGATCCTGGGGTCTCCTCGAGAGTCCCACAAGTTCTACAAACCTTGATTCCTAAACTCATTTGTAAAGTAAAACATTCTGTCACAAAACTCTGCATATTATGCCGATTCTATAAGGACGTTTCCTAGAAATGTATCTAAATAACCTCAACAAAAATGTTGTTGATAGTTACAACATGCTTATTTTTGTGATTCCTCTAGGACAAGCTGTTAACCTCAGTGCCCCTGACAGTTGAGGCAGGGTGATTTCTGGCTGGGGTGGGGATGTCTGTCCTGTGTACTGCAGGATATTTAGCAGTTCACTGGATGACTCCTCAGTGTGACAACCAAAATGTCCCCAACGCGACCAGCTGTCTCTTGAGGCAAGATCGCCCCAGCCAGTCACCGTGTCTAGTGAACAGCTGTGCGAACAGTAGAAATGGGTCAAGAATCACAAGAGCCGACTGGACAAGCGGCCTTCAGGACTCTCAGCAAACACATAACATGAATGCTGAAGGTCTCTGCGTTTCACGGGAGAGGCAGAAAATGAGAAGAAAAGCACGCGAGGTAGTGAACTACGCAGCCTGTGAACTTGGCTCAGTGTGCACAGCCGTCTGGTTTCAGAGCCACTCAACCGTTAGCAGTTCTTACCAGCTAGAGCCGATTGTAGGCAAAGAAACGCCTGCCAACGTTAAAGAGGGACCTGCACCACCGTTGCTTCCAGCAGCTCACTACACACACAGCACATTTTAAGAATTTTTCTAGCTGTTGGCACGTCTAGTTAAAACCACCCCGTCATGGGGATAGCACACAGGAGCGCTTTGCGCGGGAGCCGGGATTTGGAAGGCTGCTCTGTCTGCGGCAGAGCTCGGGGCATCGGCGGTGATTGCACCAGGAGAAGCACCAGGTGTGGGGAGCGGCTCCTTCAGGGTAGCAGGCCCACCGCACAGCAGCAAAGTCAGAGTCAGGAACTCTCCCGCCACTCCCTGCCTGCACCTCAGCACGACCTTCCCACTGGCCTTTCCTTAACCCTGGCCCTGACCCTTCTCTCGTCCCGCTCCATGAAGCGTCAGCCAAGTTAGATTTGTTCTCAGCAGTATAATGGCCAAAATACTTTGTCATGGTTTATGCATAAATAAGCAATTTTGTCCATATCAGTGAACCTCACAATAATGCTTTTCAAAAGCATATTTTAGATTCAAACATGCTTTCTAGATCAGAGGTTAACTTTTTTTTTTTTGGAATCCTAGAGTCACTGTGTAAGTTAGTTGCAAACTATAGTTTTAATATTCTATCTACTTAAGATTCTCTAGACTGTTTACTAAAATATAATCCAGAATGTGAGCCTACTGTTTGAAGTCTGGAACTTTGATTTAATTAATAGATATTCCAAAGTCTATGAAAATCCCCACAAACCCTTGTAGATTCTCTTGGAACTTCCTGAGCTGGGCCCGGCCCTCCTCTTGGTGTGTTGGTGCTTTGGCACCTCGAGCCTCATGCTGCTGATTGGCTCCCCGCAGTGCCCCATCCCAATCCCAAGCCGAGGATGTGCTCAAATGTGCGTCAAAGTCCATGTGATGGAACTGTCTAACACATCGACGAAAGATCTATTGCAAACCTTCAAGAGTGTTTCTCATTTTCTTCAGTGAAACTTCAAGGTTAAAATTTACCTTCTTTAAGATGGCATTGATATGATTGCCTAGTAAAGCAGTCATACTTTACAATTAATTTTAAAAATTAATTTTAAACTATACAAATATCACGTTTCCTCTTCTGGTAAACAAGCACGGTGAAAGAGAAGGCGAATGGCTGCCATGAGGGTGAATGTTTCCGCCACCCTGCTGTGGTCCCCACCTGCACCTTGCAACAGGACACACTCACAGTCCCTGCACACTCCTGAGGCCCCCTGTGTGTGGACCAGTGTGGATGGAGGTGACCTCGTCCCTCTCACTCCAGGACAGAGCAGCAAGAGCTGGGACGGGCCGGAAGTCTCCCTGGTGTCTTCAACTCCGGGGTGTTGTGATTCCCTAGCACAACACTCTTTGCGTCCCTCCAGACTACTGAAATTAACATGGTTAATAAAAGCAAAAAGGAGCAATTTTAGCCTGTCTTTTCCCACCTCTGCCATCAGGAAAGCGCGGCCAATATTGTTTCTAAGTCCCCTGAGGAGAGTCAATTAGAGAAGAGGAGAACATGGCAGGGAGGGAGAAGAGGGGTGAAGCTGGCACTGGAGGAAGGACGCATTCCCGAGGCTCACAGAAGGCTCAAAGTCTGAGGTCTGGTGATGAAATTTGCTTCCTCCCAGAGCAAAGCCTTAGAGAGAGCCGGTGACGTGGTAGGTCCTGGCCGTGGCGGGCAGGAAGGCACTTGCCATGAGGAACCTCTGGGTTTGACCACAAGCACACCAGCACGGTTCCCAGTGAGTGCGAGGGTCGAGACGGCCTGAGCACTGTGATGTGTGGACCTCCACAGAGTGCAGGAGGGAGAGATCCACAAGCACCCAGGTGGACTTCGCTGTTGGCTTTCTTAAAGGGGCCAGAGACCAGGACCAAGTTTAGTGGATTTAGCAAAGTAATATGGCATCGTATGCATCCAATTTTCACAGCTCTCCACGTCCAAGAAACAAACAGGATGTGCATGTAGAAAGTACAAGATTTGAGTCTCAATTCCATCTCCTTGGTAAAGGGTGTTCAAACAAGGACTACACTTCAGGCAATACGTGCTTTAGGGCCATCACAACATCTGCTTGAGTCAACACAGAGAGAAGAGTTGGGAATTCTCAAAGGGGGTCCTTGGTGGAAGGTGATTCTGCAGTCCCATTCCAGCAGATGGGTTGTGGGAGGGTGCTTTGAAATCATGGAATTCAAATTTAATGGTGTTTATTGGAGAACTGAGTAACCTATGGGCAAAGCTTGGAGAGAAGTGAAGGACAAGAGCGAGCAACGGACCTGAGGAGTTGAGGCTCTGCCAATGGGAACCAACCCAAATGAACAGCCTTGTGAAGATGCCCAGGACCTGCCCTCTGGGTCCTTGGCTTGCTCTGAGCACCCCTAACCCAGGGCAGAGAGGGAGAGACAAGGGTCTAAAGTAAAGTTTTAGTTAACCCATTGCAATTTAGTAAGCAGTGAATCTATTCTTTGCTGCAGTGGTAGCTAGTTGGTTGTCCACACAGCTCGCTTCCTTATTTCTCCTCCCCATCAGACCCTGACTTTGTGGATGTAGCTGGTCCATATCTTTGCAGCCCCCCGCCCCTGTTCAGAGGGAAGTCTTGATGGGTCTGTGCTGATCATGACAATCCCGTTCTTCTCACTAGCGATTGGCCGAGGGATCCAGTATAAGCCAATCAACAAGCACGTGGTAGTCTCCTTGGCAGCACCTTAGACCCAGAGGTGGAGCCCTTTCTTTCACAGTTCCTGGGTGTTTTTCTGTCCCAGTCTCTTGCCCCATCTCATTCCGTTCCACTTCATCACGTTACCTTCCACTGATCTGTTTACCTTTCTGTACTAACATCACTGCACAGTATCTCAACTATTCTAGAGTCTTAAAGCACTTTCGCAAACTGTGGGACAAGCCCACTTTCGATTTCACTTGTTGGACAAGTTATTCCTCTGAATCATTTCAAGAAATGTTAAAATCTTACTGAGGTTATGATTGAGGTCCTATGTTACTTAGTTATTTTGGTTTTTTCTCTCATTTACATTTTTTTGCTTAATTATTTTGATATTAACAGTTTTTTAAGATGAAATCTTCCAATTCCGAAACATGGATTTTTTTCTATGAAACTTCAAATATTCATTATCTTTGTTCCTCATTTAAATGTTTGGTTTAAAAAAAAGAATAGAAGGAGAAAAAATGGAAACAAAGATTTTGTAAATAAGGAGGGGAAGAGGGATTGAAGGGAGGGGAAAGGAATGGGGAAAAGAAAAGCAGCAAGATATATCATGTACAGGTACAAATTCCCTATGATGAATGTTATCATTATGTGTATATAAAATGTACCACTGAAATAAAAAAAAACCAAATGTTTGGTTTTCATTATAAAGATATTATACACTTCTTTTTTTCTCATTACTAGGTATTTTATATTTTTGTTGCAATTGTGAATATGATATTTTTTCCTATACCATCAGATATTGCTGGTATGTAGCAAAAGCTATGTTTCCTTTAATGTGATTACAATGAAAATACCCGCAGGATTTTTCACTAAAAATGACAAAATGATTCCATAATTCATATGGAATAGCAAAGACTGAAAATAGCTAAGACAGTTTTAAGGAATAATAAAAACAGAGAGGATCATGCTGTAAGATGACAAATGGAAAAAGTTATAGCAATTGAAACAGTGTGGTAAAATGTAGTACTAGATAAGTAGACCCATGAAAACAGAATGGAACCTCACATTAGTGGAAATTTTATATGTGAGGATGGTGGAATTGCAGATCAATAAATGGTGCTGGGACTATTTGTTTTCTACATGAAATAAAGACAAAACAGAATTTTTATTTCAGAGGATACAGCTAAAAACATAAATGAAAAGGCAAGATGTATTTTGATTGTAACTTTTGTGTTAGTATTTGTAAAGGAGATTGGTTCATATTTTCCCATTTTATATGATACCCGTAGCTGTAGTTTGGATCTTGAGTGACCTGGAAAGGCTCATGTGTTAAGGGCTCGGTCCCAGTGCACTGCACTGTTGGGAGGTGGAGAGAAGAACTTGGGTCACTGGGGACTTGTCCTTGAAAGGGACACTGGGACTCTGTCCCTTCTGTGCTTCCTGGCTCCCATGAGGGGTCCACACACAGTCTCCACCAGATGTTCTGTCTCATTATGGCCCCAGGAACAAAGGAGCTAACCGACCATGGGCTGACACCTCTAAAGTCACTAGCCAAAGTAAGTCTTTCCTCCTTTTCAGTCAATCGTCTCAGGTATTTTGTCACAGTGCTGGACAGCTGACACATCTGGCTGTGATGGAAAGTTCAGTCTGGCCTCCTAAAATAATCTGGGGCACATTCTCTCATAGTCTCTGAAAAAGTTCAAGTTGGGTAGAAATGTCCCTTGGTTGTGTACTCACTCTCAGGTTTTTCTTGTAAGTTGATCTTGCTGGTAAAGCTGTCGGGGCAGGAGGGATGAAGCATGTGTGCACACATGTGAATGTGTACAAAGGGCTGCACCTCTGTCTGCGCCTGTGAGGAAATCAAGGTGCAGAAGGATTCGGTGACTTGCCCAGGACCACGCTGCTGGACCCATTAACCAATCGCTAGCCAGGAGATCAGGAAGGTTTTCCTCACCACCAGAAACGTGCTCGTGCTGGTTGTAATCTCTCCCTCCAGCTTCCAGCAACCACTGGCTTGCCGCCTGTCATCACACATTCATTTGCATTCCCAGAGTTTTATATAACTGGAATTATATATAGTAGGTGAGCTTTTGTGTCTGGCTCTTTCACTGTGCATAATTGGCTAGAGGCTCACCCAAATGATTTCGTGCACTAGCATTTCATTCCTCTTCATTTCTGAATGCCTTCCACTGTGTGGAAATGTCACACACTGTTTGTCCACGCACCCTTGGAAGGATGGGGGGTCGTTTCCAGTTTGGGGCTATTACAAACAAAGCTGCTACAAACTTTTATATGCAAGGGTTTGTATAGACGGACACTTCATTTTCTCTTTGGTAAATACTCAGGAGAGGGACGACTAAATCATAGGTGTCTATATAAATTTTTAGAAACCATGAAACTGTTTCCTGACATTCCTGCCAGCAGTGTAAGAGAGTCATGGTTCCTAAGCATCTTCACCAACACTAGCACAGTCAGTCACTTTAAATTTAGGTGCTCTTCCGTGGTTTTAATTTGGATTTCTCTAGTGACTAATAATGCTGAATATCATTTCATATACTTTTTAACAACCATATCATCTTTGGTGATGTGTCTGTTCATTTTTTGCTTACTTAAAACTTAATGATTTTTATTAGTGATTTTTAAGAGTTCTTTATGTATTCCAGACACCCCTCTTATCAGTGCATGCTTCTCAGAGATTTAATCCCAGTCTGAGGCTTGTCTTTCATTCTCTTCATAGACTCTTTGGAAGGGCAATTTAGAAACATTTTACAAAGTCTAATTTATCAGTCTGTTCTTCTATTACAGATTGTGCTTTTGGTCTCTTATCTAGGAAGTCTTTACGTAACCCAGGCTCATAAAGATTTCATCCTGTATTTTCTTCTAGAAGCTTTATAGATTTAGGTTTTACATTTCGGTCTCTGATTTATTTGAGTTAGTTTTTGTTTATGATGTGAGACACGGACCATCTGGTTTGGAACGGGTTTGTTGGGGGAGTTCAAAAAGGTTTGGAGATGCCAGCTAGAGAAGACTTGGAATGCAGTCAGCAGAGCCTGAAGGGGGACTCTGCTGGAGCGCAGAAGACCAGACTGCTGACAGTAACGCAGACAGTGAGTCAGGCTCCGGAGCCTTCAGTCGGGAAGAACGACTAGAGGCCACATGTGGTATACCCCGGCAGGAAAGTGTCTCCATCTGCCCATGTCCTGAGATTTTGTGGGAGACTGAGACTAGAGGTTTCTGTATTCAAACATGTCACCAATATGAAAAGTCAGAGGAAAACTATCTCAAAGGACTCTCTAGTCCTGGCTTCTGAGATACAAGTAGCTAGTCTGCCGACCAGCCTGCATCTCATGAGGCCTGATCACAAAATCCCTCGGTTTGCTCCCAGGATCACCTTAACAGGTGTTCAGGGAGTCCTTCTTTCCTGTCTCCAAGAACTTTGTAACTACTCTCGGGTAACGAACAAAACGCAGTGAGCTCCACTTCAATTTAAAAATCTCAGACTCCATGGAACCAACGGAAGGATGGAGATGGACTCGGAGACACGCAGGGACAGAGAAAAGTGAGACCAGGTTCCCCGGCAAAAGCGGGCCGCAGAACCATCTGCTCAGGGCGCCGGTGGCACTGACTCTCACGGCCACAGACCCTTGATGTTACCACTGCTGCCAGTCACCCCGAAAGCCTCCTGCCTTTGGCCGCCTCCTCGGGACCCAGACAGAACGGCCTCCAGTTGGCAGACCCCGGCACACAGCCACTCGCCTCGGGACCAGGGACAGAGGCACAGCGAGTTCCTGCCAGTTGGGGGTTCAGTGGTGAAAAGCAGGCTGCTCTCTCCTCAGGAAAGATTAGGTGCTTGACAACCACACAACAGTTGTTCTGAGGAAGGCGGCAGGTTGCGGGAGGGCGACGTTTGCATACTTCTCGGTTGGTTTGCTCAGGGAGAGACGGGCCTCAGTTTTAGTTCCGTGGCGATGTGAAGTAGTTTGCAAACTTGTATTTGCTTTAATCAGGCTATACATTGCTCTCCCTCCTCACCATCAACTGCACGTATGAGGTGTGGATAAACACTGACTTTGTTCAGAAATCTTAATACCATGCTAGAGAGTGCTCCGGTTGTGTGGGACAACCATGAAATCTTCCAGGGCACGGCCTGGTCTACCTTGTTCTGCCCATGTCACAGTACTACAATTATTCACTTGTTAAATCTTTTAAAATTGTGAAATAAAATACACAGAGAAGTCACAGAAAACAGATGTGCAACTCAGCGAAATAATCACCATGTGAATTCTCACGAAAGCCCCTTGGGTGCCACTTCTAACCCTTTGCCTCTTTCCTCTTCTCGGAGATCAGCACTATTCAGACTTCTATGTTTCCAATCCTTACCCTATCACCTTTTTCTTGCCTTACCTTTCTACTAAGAATTTTTGGAACAACGATGGACAACAATTGCGCTAGCAGGCAGTTAGGTCTTATTCCCAATCTTAGAGGGAAAATTTTAATGTTTACTATTAATCATGAAGTTTGGTAGACACTTTACGACATTAAGGAAGTTCGCCATTATTTTTGGTTCTCTAAAAGGTTTTCCTCATAAAAAGATGCTGATTTTTGTCATGAGTTTTTAAATCCATCTACTAGGATGCATTTTATTTATTGTTTTAAAAGTTCTTCATTGGAGTCACCTCAGGGCTAAAGTGGGCATGTAATATTTTTAATTTTTCTTCCAAGTTTTTCTACTTTTAGTACTTTCTACTACATATTATGGAATATAAAGTTTGGAAGGAAACTTAGAGGTCACCCACAGCCTATCACCTGACTCACGAATCTTCTCTGCAGCTTGTCCAGTGGCTGGTTCACCTCTCTCTGCCTGAATACATGCAGGGAGGAAACATGTACGCAAACTCTCAAGAGCTGATACTCTCTTCATCATTAGTGCTTACTCATTCCGCATCTGTTCATTCCCTTCTTGGCGAGCTCTTCCAGTTCCAGAAAGTCACTTCTTATATTGAGCTGAAATATGCCTCCAAGTCAGACTCAGATTTAGGCCAAGTTTTGCCATAGGGAGCACGCAGAGCAAGGGAAGCCTGAGGTGTGAGGAGAGTGGTGTGTTCGGGGGTCTCCAGAACTGGGCAGATCTGGGCCCGACTCCTGGGTTGGCCACAGACAAGGTGCGTTAGTCCGAGTTCTGTGGCAGAATGCACCTCCCACCCCAGCAGGCGCCTCCTTTGCAACAAGAGTGTGCAACTCCTGCCATCTAGAGGTAGAATCTATTTCTTCACCTCCCTGAATTCTAGGCCATACTCGGGACTTGCTTTGGCCACCAAATGTAGAGAAAATGATGTTGGAAAGTTTTGGAGCTCAGGAGTAAGAGGTCTTTGCTGTTTTTCTTTGGTCCCCTTGGCGCACCTCCTGCGCCTGTCAAGTAACAAAATAGTGTAGCCTACTCTAGGTGAGAAGATGCTTGGAGGAGAAGGTGCCGGCCAGCACTTGGCATCCGCTGCAGACCTCCAGTGTTGCCACCGGGGCCTCCCAGCCCAGAGGACCATCCACCCCAGCGCGGCTGCGTGTTCAGTCCTGGGAAAACGCCTGACGCTGAAGGGCTGCCGCAATAACCCACGAAGCCAAGAGAAATTATGAATCACTGTTGGTTTAAGTCACTGAAGCGCAGCAAAAGACAAACATGTTATTTAGTTAAACTCCCTGTGCTGCCTGTTTGTTCCTTGTCAAATGGGGAAAAATACTTTTTTTTTCCGCGTGCTTGCTAGTAGGGATTAATGTGAAGTATGTGAACTGCATAGGTAGGTGGCACTGTGACAGGTACAATGGTAGTGCTACACAAGCATTAGCTGTTGGGACTGCTGTTATGCAAACTCTCAAGAGCTGATACTCTCTTATTTTTTGGGTGCTGGGGCTCGAACTCAGAGCCCTGCACCTTCTAAGAGCTGATACTTTCTTCATCATTAGTGCTTACTTTTCCACATTAGATTCTTTATCCTTTATCTTGTTTGAGAGGGCTTCCTGATAATTTGTCATACTGATTTCCTAATTATTGTCCCATGACATTTCCCCTATTTTGTTGATGCCATCTGCTCATTTTTTACAGTGGGACAGTCGCTTTAGTATCAATACCTTCTAAACAATGCAGTAGGTGCCAAAGCAATGCTATGCTTTGTTTACCCAGTCCGAGCCAAGGTCCTTTCTCCGGCCCAGGCATCACGTCTCACACCCGGTGTGCTGGGATTCTAAGCTGCTGCCACCCGGGCTCCCTCCCTGGAACTCATGCAGGTGCTTTCTTGGAACATGGGTGTATGATTCAATGTTTAACCCAGAAGAACTTCTTTTTGTTAGTCTTAGCCTAGCACTCCAGCTGGCCAAGGTAACCTTGTCTGCCGTCTTTTTGTTTTCACACTCCATGTTTTCTATCGGTCACTGAAAAACAGGACGGAGGCTGGGAAGGAACCTCAAGGTATACACTAAAGGACTCTTCCAAGTCTAGCACGAGTCAGTGTTCTTCAACAACCGTACGATGCATGTGTTATTCCACAGCCGACAGGCTGCTTTCACATCTAGCGGGCCTTAACCCAGGCGGGATGTGCGGGCGACAGGCGCTTCAGTCTCACCCACAGGAGGGGTGTGTGGGCCGGGCGTTTCTCCGCTGAAGTCAACCGCGGCTAATGACCGTCTCCTGAAAAGAGTCTTCATCGAGTAGCAATACCACAATATGTCTTTCCTTTTTGTTGTTAGGATTTTGGTTAATATAAAGCCATAGAGAACTCTACAGTTAAGTTACACTGAGAAATCTTAGGTCAGTGGTCATGAAAAGACAGTAAATCTTTCAGTGCTTTTAAGAAGTGAAAGGCAAAAAATGAGTTTATCCAAGAAGAATCTCAACTAGTATTGACTGTCGAAATAATCTGACGTCTCTGGCTTTATTCACATTTCCATGAGACCGCTGAGCGTGTGCGTGCTGGTGGTTCCCCAGGGCAGGTACAACATGGCGGGGCTCTTAATCTTACCCCTCCCCTGTCGCCTTGGGAAGGGGATGGGGTGACAGAAAAGTATCAGCCAGACATCCTGGTGCAGGTCTGTAATTCCAGCACTCTGCGAGGCTGAGGCAGGAGGAGCACAAGTTCAAGTCCATCCTGGGCAGCTTTGTGACTCAGAGACCCTGTCGGTGCGTGTGTGTGTGTAGAGGCGGTGGGTTCAACCGACGGTCAGGAAGAGGAAGTGGAAGAAAACAGCAAGCAGCAGGAACGGGCCCCGCGTGCCCCACCCGGCCGCTGCGCACCTCAGGTCCGCACAGAAGACTCGGTCCTCCGGAGACTACGCGAGACGGGCGGGCCGGGACCGCGCCTGCGCAGAGCGACAGCCCGCGCGCAGGCCGCCCGCGCCACCGCGTGACCCCGCCCCCGGCCACGCACGCGCGCGGTTGTCCGAGCCCCGCCCCGCGCGCCTGCGCCCTGGCACCGCCCCCCGGAAGCGCCGCGCAGTGCCACGTCCGCCGCGCTCTCGGTCCCGGCCCGCGGAGCCCCGAGCGTCATGGGCCGCGCCGCGCGCCCGGCCGCCGCGCTGCTCCCGCTCCTGCTGCTGCTGCTGCGCGCCGAGCGGCCGCGGGGCGCCGAGCTCACCTTCGAGCTGCCGGATAACGCGCGGCAGTGCTTCCACGAGGACGTGGAGCAGGGCGTGCGGCTGTCGCTCGACTACCAGGTGCGGCGCGACGGGGCTTCGGTCGGGGGGAGGCAGGTGCCGGCCGCCTTCGGGGGCGCCCGCGCTCGCAGCCGGCTTCCGTGTGCGCGGCACCGGCCTGTGCGCTTGGAGTCCGTGTGCGTCCGTGTGAACGCGGGCGGCCTGAGTAGGGTCGCAGAAAGCTGGCGGTTGTCTGGCCCGGAGGCCTGAGGCGGTCTCCTGTAAGAGCCGTCCGCCCGGGCTTGAGCGCCCAGCCGCAGGACGCGCGCTGCCTCACACGGAGCTTGCTGAACACACTAGTGACTTGCCTGGAGAGAGGACGACCTCAGGTTGTGCACCAGCCCCGAGGCCGAAGGCGGAGAGCAGCCGCTGACTGAGCCACCAGCGTGAGCACAGGTGGAGCACAAGCTGCTGCCTGGTCACACCAGCGAGCAGCTGTGCGGCTTTGCCCTCTTTGGACCTTAGTTTTTCTTGTGTTAAGGAGAGTTCGAACTAAATCATTCCCGAGGTCTGCCCCACCCCTTTGCCTTTGTCTTGCGTTCATTCGGGTACTAGACCCATTCAGAAAGCGGAGCGACCCTGGCCGGGGTCTCCTGTCTCTGACAGGAGGGGAGCAGCAGCAGGTGCAGCTTGTGCCGCAGCTGTTCTTGCCCACTGCCACCCTCAGGGCCTGTGTGCCGCCCAAGCTTGTCCGGGAATTGACTGGCACTTGCTGTGTGTCAGACTCAGCTAGGCGATTTAGAGCCTCACCACAGCTGATCAAGGTCTGTTGGCCCTCCTGTTGTCTACCCACCTGTAAACAGATGTAGATGCGTCCTCCTAGTGACTTGCCCAGGGTCACACAGTTAATGAGTGCCAAAGCCTGGGAACTGTTTCCTCGCTTTACCTTCCTCCTGGTTTCAGAACGCCTTGTCGCTCTGTCTTGGGAAAAGCACTTTATCAGGGAGTATTTGTTACTGCTGCAGACCATTGTGGTGATTTAGTATTTGCAAGATGGAGCCAGTAACCCTCAGGTCACATTTCAACTCTCTGCCTTCTCCTGTGTAACCTTAGCCAATTTATTTAACCTTGGAACCTCAGTTTCCTTTTCAGTGAAATGGGAGGAATCAGGCTCACTGTATTCCTGCAGAGCAAAACCTTTGGGGTCAGGCAGGCGTAGAGTCAAATGGCAGCCCTCGCCCTCGGAGGCAGCAGTGCAAAGACAGTGACAGAAGTCTGTAGGGCCTGATCGTAGTGTGCGCGCGGTGTGCGCTCAGTGTGCAGTAATGTTGGTTGTCCCTTGATGCCAGTTTACTGTCTGTGTGTCAGGTCATCACTGGAGGCCACTACGATGTCGACTGCCATGTGGAGGACCCCCTGGGGAACGTCATCTACAGGGAAACCAAAAAACAGTATGACAGTTTCACCTACCGCACCGAGGTGAAGGGTGTCTACCAGTTTTGCTTCAGCAATGAGTTCTCCACCTTCTCGCACAAGACTGTCTACTTTGACTTCCAGGTGGGTGACGAGCCCCCCATCCTCCCGGACATGGGGAACAAGGTCACAGCTCTCACCCAGGTGAGTGAACCCCCACCCTAATGACAGGGTCACCTGTCTAGCCCGAAAGGACACTGCTCTCCTTCCTGTCTGCCTTGCCATTCTTTAGCCACATCCCTGCAGCATCCAAATTCCCTTCTGCTTCATTCCCATCCAGTCTCTTACGTCTCTTTCAAAGTCCTCTACGTCCTGTGCCTCTGCTTATGTGACATGCCTGCCATGAAGACTGAAGTCCCATTGTGTGCTGTGTGTTAGTGCAGGCAGCACAGCTGCTGTAACACGTCAACCCCAGTGTCAGTGGATTAGTCATAGAAGTTTTTCCTCACTTG
Source organism: Hystrix cristata (assembly GCA_004026905.1). Taxonomy (NCBI): domain Eukaryota; kingdom Metazoa; phylum Chordata; class Mammalia; order Rodentia; family Hystricidae; genus Hystrix; species Hystrix cristata. The sequence goes on from PVJO010014349.1 coordinate 37,361, forward strand.
TGCTAATCTAGAGACGGCTGGTGAGGGCTTCCCAACGTGGCATTACTCGAGGGCGAGGTGCTGCTTTCCCTCCTCATCATCGTTCTGCCCTCCTGGGCTTCAGGGCCCTCTGCCTCCAGCCACCAAAAGGAGAGCACAAGAAAGGCCCGCCCAGAGTCACGCGTGTCCCCTCTGCTCATGTCCTCTGGGCAGGGGAAACGGTGGCCTCTCAGCAATAACGTCACGCTGTGGAAATAAACCATGCTGTTGCTGGGGCACAGGTAGGCAGCTGTGTCCCTGCCTGCTCTCCGGGTCTAACAGAGACCATCACCTCCGTCATCCTTCGTCCTACTTTTCATTATGCCTCCTTCCTTCTCTTGTGCCGGTCAGGGCCCCCCGAGGGCCTCTGAGTTTACCTGTATCCTCCCTGTGCAGAGGTGTGGTGCCAAAGGAAGCTCAGCAGATGTTTGCTGAATGACTGTCACAGCCTGAGGAACCTGTACGGCAGGATCGACTGTCCCGGCTGTGCTTGTCCCAGAGCCAGGGCCAGGGTGTCTGGAACCCCCAGGAGGCCACATTGCTTGTGGCTGCCCGCGGGGCAGCTGTGAGCCCCGACCCTCTGCAGCCTGGGCACACTTGTTGAGTCCGTGGGTTGCTTGCCCAGCCTGCCCCTTCCCTGAAGTTCGGGCTGCCTCGTCTGGCGCAGAAGTTCACGCACGTCTTCCTCTGCACTGTGGGAGCGTGTGGTACGGAGTCGTCGCGGGTGGCTGGTAGCCGCCTGGGCTGGTTTGGGGAGGCATCGTGACTGGCTGGCTTAGGGCAGGGGTTGTGCGCAGTGTCCCCTGCAGCTGACAAAACAGCCTCCACTTGGAAGGTTTTGCAAGTCTGAGGTGAAGGACTTCCTTTTTGAACAGGGTGGGTGAGGTTGGCAGAGGAGCCCTTGATAAGTTAGGTCAGGTAGAGAATTCTCCTGGAGTTTGAGCATTGGGTTTGATTCTGTTGTGGGGAAGAGTGGCTTGGGCTTCCCTCTCCCACTTTGCGAGGCTCTTCCTCGCGCCTGCCCAGCCTCAGGAGAGGCATTTCCGCCACATCTGTAGCGCTGTGCCCTCTGCCTTGAGCCAGGTCTGTCTGTACAGGTGTCCACACAACCCTCCCAGTGGCCCGAAGTGTGGCAGGTTGGGGCCAGAGCCCTACGGGGGACATAACCTTGCTGGCCAGTTAGCATGTGGCACTGTGGCCAGCACAGAGCGTGGTCAGTTCTCAGAGGACCAGGCAGGCTTCCTGGCAAAGCATGAACTGTGACTCTGCTGGAGTGCGCCAGCCCGTAACAGGAAAGGTCTCCCAATGTGGAGCAGAGCAGCAGCGGTCGATAGCTGTGACCTTTGTCTTCTCACCGGCCTCTTTGTGGTCATGGACCACAGGTGGACATGGGTGCCCTTTTAGCCAGTGGCTGTTGTCCTCCGTCGTCTCTGAAGTAGGCAGGGGAGTCTGCCTAGCTGAAGTTTTGTGGTACAAGCTGAAGAGGTTTCTTTCCAGCTAGTATAATAAGATTCCAGCAGGAAATAGCACGTTCGCGTGGTCAGAGTGTCTGACTTTTGGTGGCGAGCTGCCTCAGGGTCTCTTGGGGTATGGACATGGTCTGTGCCCCTGAGGTCTCCAGGGCTACAGTATCAAGAGATCATGGCCAGCACTGCTGCGTGGGAGGCCTAGACCCAGCGTCCAAGGAGCTGCCAGTCAGGCGAGTCCGGTGCACACTTGGAGCTCCTAACTGTGACAGAAAGGGACATGGGGAATGAGTTTCTAGCCTGGATACCCAACCAAGTTCTTTCCTAGTACTTACAAACAAGTCTCTGTGAATTTATAGAGAGAAAAATGCACGTGCATATGTACATGTATGTATTTACATACACACGTATATGCACATACAACCATGATGCACACTCATGCATACATACACATGTGTTTATTGATTCCTCCCATTAATTCACGTATATGCACATACACACACCATGATACACACTCATGCGTACATGCACGTGTGTTTATTGATCCTTCCCACTAATTCCAGGAAGCCTCTTTATGTCCATTCCTCCCTGACGCAGTGGCTGGAAGTGAGGCCCTTGCCTCTGGCTGGCAGGACCATGGCAGCCTGGCGATTTCCAGGCCTGGACCGCCTGTGCTTCTGAGACCTGGGGCACCCCAGTGCTCAGCGTGGCGGAGTCCTGCCCCTCCTTGCTGTGTTGGATCCCCTTCCCCTGGTGGGGTTGATGGCTTTCTCCCACAGCTCTGCACACCCTGCTCTGGTCGGTGTGTCCCGCTTTGCATTACAGTTGATCAGTTTTTCCTTTTAGCTCTGAACAGTTGTGCCTGGCTGGGTCTGGATTCCCCAAGCCTCACAGTGCCAGGAAGAAAAGTAGGCATTCAGTATGTTTGAATGAATTAGTGGGACTGAGTCTGGTTTGAAATTCTTGTAGCCTCATTTACTAAGTCCCAGCTCTGCCTGCTGGGGGCTTTGGGTGGTGCATGTGTGGAACTGTTTGCTTGCCTTGTTTACCTGTGTCAAGGTCATAGGTTGGTCCTGGGAGGCTCTGATGCACCTCATCTTGACTCACCTTGCACACGGGTTTCCGTAGTTGAGCCTGACTCCACACTATGGCCTCCTTCCTAGTTCCTTGCCAGCTCAGTCCCTGCTCCATCTCTGGTGGCGACGCGCTGTGGTGAGCCCTGGCAGCGTTAGCAGGAAAGCAGGGAGCAAGCTCACCAGCTCCAGGAGGGAGGTCAGCACTGAGTGACCCTGTCTGGATGTGGATGTTTGCAGCCAGCCATGTGTCAAGATTCCTGCTGGGATCATCTGTTCCTTTTTTAGTGTCAGACATCTGTAGGTTCCGCCTCCTCAGCACACGGGCTGAGGACACGAGTCACAAGAGAGGGTGGTACGTGGCCCAAGGTACTTGGACACATAGCAAGCTGCCGTGAAGTGGGGCACACATTTGAGTGCAGATGGGCTCCTCTCACTGGGCTCCGATGATGCTCAGTTCAGATCATGTCACCTTTCTATCTAGGTGACATTGTCCCCCTTCCCAGCCACGGATCAGGAAAGGGTCAGCTACCAGGCATAGAGGAAGCCATAGTTTGGGAGCTGGCCCAGAGGCCAGGCAGCGGGAGTGCCCCATCAGTGTAGGGGCTGCTCTTCCAACACAGTGCATCTTCTGCAGGGCCAGAGAAAAGGGCACAGTGACATGAGAAAGGGCAGCCCCATCCTGTGACCACGGCTCCGCACTCTCCTCCTGGGTGGTCACTGGCGAGAAGCAGGTTCCTAGAGTGGGCAGTCACATGGTGACTCAGCTTCCTGCAGCTTCTTACGCAGTGCATCATGAGCAGTTTGCCTTTGAGACTTGAGCTGAGGCACTAGTGGGCGCTGTGTGACATCTGCAGTCTGGGCACTCAGAGCGGGGGACGATTGTCTGCACGCTGGACACATGGCTTCCAAGGATGTGTCTGGCAAGAACTAATGTCTTACACTGGCGTGGTGTCCTCATTTCCTGCTGCTGAGTGGCTTGTGCCACGCACGGTGGCTGATTGCAGCCCCACTCATCCCTCACAGCTCTGGGCAGGCTCGGCCAGGCATCTGCTCGGGGTCCCATGAGGCGGGATGGGGATGTTGGTCGGTGTGTGCTGTTAGCTGGAGGCCCTGGGGAGCAGCTGCTTTCGTGCTTACAGGGCTGTTGTCAGGGTCCCCATCCGGTTGTCCGTTGTGTTCTCAGCCCCTCGGAGCCCTTTCCTTTTCCTACAGGTGGTCACTGCCGCGGCCAGCTGGAGAGAGCTGCTTTGAGGAGATCCCGTATGAGGAGATCAGAGCTTGGAGTTCCTGGGCCTGGAACTAAGTTCTTGGGGGCCATTCATGGTGTTTTCAGAGTTCCACCTTCCACACAGTGTTTTAGCAGATAGAGGAAGTTGTGAAGTAGGGTGTGAGCATACGTGTATATGTGTATGTGTGTCTGGGTCTTTGCGTGTGTTTGTGACACGAGAAGAGGATGCTTATGCATGAAACTGTAGGTGCTAGTTACACAACAGAAGGGTCAGGAGAGTCAGAGTCCAGACAGTGGCGGTCTGGTTCGCTCTGCTGTCTCAGCTATGTGCCTGAGCAGTGTACGTAGCCGTTTGAGCCTCCGTTTGCCCATCACTGCATGGGGTATACAGCCAGCCAGCGCTCTTTGACGAGGGTCCTCAGCCTGCCACCTGCTGATGATGTCACTGGCAAGTTGCTTCCCCTCACTGAGCCTTGGACGGGCTGTTCCCAGGAGCACACAGGGCCATGTGGACACCGAGTTGATATTCAGGGTACTGCCTCTGTGGCTGGAGTCCACCAAGTCTCAGGTCAGCACTGTGACTGTTTGTGTCTTCCTGCCCAGATGGAGTCTGCCTGTGTGACCATCCATGAGGCTCTGAAGACAGTGATCGACTCTCAGACGCATTACCGGCTGCGGGAGGCCCAGGACCGCGCCCGAGCGGAAGACCTGAACAGCCGAGTTTCTTACTGGTCCATTGGCGAGACAATTGCCCTGTTCGTGGTGAGCTTCAGCCAGGTGCTGCTGCTGAAAAGCTTCTTCACAGAGAAACGGCCTGTGCACAAGCCAGTCCGCTCCTAGCCAAGGCAGCCCCGGGGTGGGGCGGCGCACCCGGGTCCCAGACTCCCGCATATCTGCGACCTTGACCCCACAGCAGAGCCCACAGAAACCAGTGATCCCAAGGCCTTTGAGTGCGTTCTGTACACAGCATTGACTAAAAGCGCGTTTACAGTCAGGTGCGGGTCGCACTGTGGTAGAGCAGCAGGTGTGACCCCGGCACCCAGAGCCGGGACCTCCAGCGTTGCCTCAGGGGTGCAGCTTCTGCTCTGTGGTGCCTGGGTCCTGTGGCCTTGGGCCTCCTCCCTGTGAGGAGGAGTGGGGTCCCTTCCTCTCACGGGACTCTGCACCTGAGGAACCGGGCCCTGAAGCAGCTTTGTGGATTTGCCTGCGCCAGGTACAGTGTCGGTCACACAGGCAGGACCCAGGTGAGGGCTGCGTGCCCTTGGCCGGGCCTGCATCTCCCAGGAGGTGGGACCAGACTAATAAAGATGAGTGAGCACCTGCAGGCGTGTGCCTTCTTCCTGGCCCCAGAGGAGCTCAGAGCCCTGTGGGGAGCGTGGAGTGTACAGACACTGGGGTGTAGCAGGGGTGGCGTGGTCACTCCTCCCAGACAGGCAGGAACGGGGAACAGGAAAGCCCCTGGCTCCCTGTCCCTCACCCCGCCATGCAGCGGGGACGCGCCAGCCCTGTACCACACGACTTGCTGGTCCCGGAACCCTACTTGCAGCACCATCCCCTGCCTGCCCCCTTGCCTGTCAGGGAGACGTGAGCGCTTCTTGACCTGCTGGTCTGGAGGGAAGATGTAACACCTGCCGAGAGATCTGAAACCCTGCAGATGTTGAATAACGCATCGTAGGAAAGGGGGCAAAGAGTCTTTAATCCCCAGTACTGCAAAAAATTTAATCAGTCAATTAATTGAAAAGTAAAAGGAGCAAAACAATCCTGAAAAGACACCTTGTGGGCCTGATAGATTTGATTGAAAGATAAATGCTGCTTATCTTCCGTATGTTTTTGGTGGTATTTCCCACTCCTATTTTGAAATTATACTGGGTAGATAAAGAAGATTACTTATGAACTCTGTCCACGGTGGAGTGAGAAGCATTTCAAGTCCCCGTGCGTGCACCGGGCAGGTTGCTGCAGGACGCAACCCTTCCTTCTCAGAAGCCCCACCGCCCGCTGTCCCCCCACGAGAGAGCCTCCAGTCCGGAAGTGGTGTGTGCGAGCCACTGAGAAGGACGATGCTGGGATACAGCCGACGTCCCTCTTCACTTTTTCATAGGAACAAGGTTTTCCAATCTGAAAAAAATAAGAAGGCATTGCTGGTGACTTCCTGTTTTATTATATAACTTTAACCATTCATCCAGACTGGAGGGGAAACCCTGCCCCCGTCACTGAGTTAAGAGAGAATATTTGCATGAAGTTTTCTTTTTTGTGTGTGGGGCGGGGTCCGGGGACTGAGCCCCAGGCCTTCACACTGAGCGAGTTGCCGAGCTCTGAAGCTGTGTCCTCGTCTGAACGTAAGCAAAGGGAGAGAAGAAACTTGGAGTGTGTCTTTATGGGTGATGATAGATACCTCATCATTCAATCATTAGATGTAGGGATGTGACTTTAAAAATTTTCAAGCTTGAAATATGCCAGAAATTGTCTCTTTAACTTTACACTCATGATGAAATTTTAGATGTCAGTGTGGAAATGTGCAAGCATTTATGTATCTCTTGGAGGATATTCAAGACAAAGTACTGCTGCTTTGCTCTTGTTAGGGTTTCTATCTGGTTGCCCCAGCAGCCTCATACAGTCAATCCCAGGTGCATCTGGGGAGGCAATCGGATCATGGGGTGCTGTACACCTCGGTGAATTCATCCACCAGTGAGCTCATAGCCAGTGTACTGTCAGGAGGCAGGGCCTGGTCAGAAGAGGCGTGACCCAGAGGGTATGTCTCCCTCCCTGGAGTGCCCTCCTCTGCTTCCTGGCTGCCATGATACAAGCTGCTTTCTTGCGGAAGGCCCCTGCTCCCTGCCAGCCGGACAAGCACTGAAACTTCTAAAACATGAGCCTAAATAACCTTTAAGTCATGGGGGTCAGGTATTTTGTCCCAGGGACAAGGAAATTAACTGAGACAGCTCTGCTCTGCATTTCCCTGGGGAAATTTTCTCCCCTTGAATCTGGGCACCTAGGTGAAAGAGGGTGTTCATCATTGGCATTCAAGCGGGAAGTACTGGGTTTGAATCCATGTCTGCCACATGCTAAATGTGTCTTCTTGGGCAAGGTGCTGGGCTCTGAACCTTCAATTCTTCACCTGTAAGATGGACCCAGCAGTATTCTGAGGAGGCAGGGACTTGGGGCTGTGCATCACTGGTAGGTGGAGTCAGTCTTTGCTCTGTCCCCAGGTGCCCAGTGAAATCCATTTGAATCTGTGGCCTGGACACTGCTGACAGGTGAAATGTGGAGGTGCATCTGTGCGCTTGCTCAGGCAGTTGAGAATCCCCATAACAGAGAGGGCACCTCTGCCTCCTACTAAGATTTAGGATTGTTGAAAGGGAAAGAAGTTTTAAGAAAATATTTGTTGGAGTATGGTTTGCTTCATACCACATATTTCAAGAAACAGCTGAGCTTCTCCAGGAAATCCCCCAGAAAGCGGTCATGAGCCTGGAGCGCAGGCGGGGTGTGGCTCCAAAGCCAGGAGTCGGTGTGTGGAGCTGTCAGGTGACCATGTGTGGTGCAAGGGGTCCGAGACACAAGGCCAGGCAGCTCCGGGGCTGATGCTCTCAACAGGATAAGTGCGGGGTGGATGTTTGTAAAGATAATTTTCCAAAATAAAAGGGTAAAATCAAGGCTCATGCTGGTATCAGATAAACACATGCTGAAGATTTTATTTTACTCATTAATCAGTGCGAGAACAAGATGCTGTAATGGTTCAAAAGAGAATTCAAAGAACAGACACATTCACCCAGAGTTGTGAAGTAGCTGTGCAATAGTGGACCAGACGAGAATCAGCAACCTGGAAGAAGTGTGCTGTGAGGAGTACAGAGAAATAGCTCAGAGACAGACTTCAGAGTCGACAGTCTGGAGGGGTATCCAGAGATACAGGTTTGTTTGTTTTTTTTTTAATTAAAACTTTCTTTTCCTGCAAATTCAGAAAGGGCTGCTGAACTGTCACAGCATGAGGAGTGACACTGATTTCCCGTTTAATTAAGACCAGCTGTTCATTTTCGCTGGCTCCATAAAGACCTCTGTAGGTGTGGGCCAGGAACAACACTCAGCTATGCTGTCTTGGGGCTTTAACTAATCTTTCATTTTCCTTAAGTCTACCCAACCTGTATAAACATTCCTGCCATTACACGAAGGAAGGAGAGAGGGAAGAAGGAAGGCAGTATCATTCTGGGTCCTGCTCCCCAGTTCATGTGTTGAGATCCTACTGGAAGGTGGCGGTATTAGGTGGGCCCTGGGGAGGGGATTGGGTCACAGGGCAGAGCCGTCCTGAATGGCATCAGTATCATCATAAACAGGCCCGGAGAGACCCTTGCCTCTTCTGCCATGTGAAGACCCAAGACATGGCCGTCGGTGAGCCAGGAAGTAGGACCTCCCCAGGCGCCCAGTCCTGGGTACCTTCATCTTGGACCTCCAGCCTCCAGAACTGTGAGAAACACATTTCTGTTGTTTGTAAGTCATCCAGTCTGTGGAGTTCAGTCACAGCCCAAACAGCTGAGACAGAAACCAGGATGAGTGGAGTAAAGCCGCCCTGGGGAAGGCAGTGCTGCTGAGGCCTGGGCGTCTTCCCTGCGAGGTGGATGCTCGGTGGAGAGAGGTGTGCACTCAGGACTCGCAGCCCTGCTTGGAGGGTGCCGGCACAGCCCTGCCTGAAACACACACAGTCCCTGTTCTGCGCTCACATGCAGCAAGCCGGCTGCGATGGTAGCTGGGGTCTGAACCTCTGAACCCCTCGGCCATGAGGGCAGGCGGACCGTCGTGCCGCTCCTTGCGCCTGCCACTCGGCAGCTTCTCTTTGCTCTTTACTGGAGCACGGTGATCGTGTGGTCTGCTCATTTGAGGAATAGTCTACCTTTTCACAGATAAGCCTTTCAAAATAAAATATAAAATGGTTGCGTGCTTGGGGTCGGCTAATGTGCCTACCCAAACAATGGCCCTACCTTTTTCTGAGATGCTTCTATGTATTTGGAGGTCGTGTAAGAATTGTAAGAGCTATACATAGTGTGATCAAAATACATGGTAAATGTTTAAATTTTTCAGAATTCTCATTACAGTAAGACATTGGCATTCATCCCCTTCAAATACACTTACCGTTGTTCTCGCTACTTTCGGAAGAAGTTCTGAAAGTCCTCTTTCATGAGTGTCTTTGTGAGCTGTGAAAAAAATATGATAAATGCTGCTACCAAGTGCCGTCCAACAGAAAGGCGGGCTGAAAAAACATGACAGTGTGTCCTCATCTTCGTTATTCACCACATTTAATGCCATGAGACTTGTAGCTCTTTCCCAAAGTCAAAATGACTGTGAAAAGTAAACATTTCAAATCAATCGAGGCCATCGAGGCAGCCACAACACAACTAAAGACACGAAAGAGGACTCCAGAGCCGCGTCAGAAAGTGGCCAGAATGAGGCGATAAGTGTGTCTGAAGCAAGAGGAGTTTGAGGGCTATTAATGGCAATATGTTTTTACTGTAACTTAAAAGACTAAACATTCATTGTATTTCTGAATCGTACTGTAGGATGTAGTTAAGAACTGCCACATGGCACACAGTTGGAGGCTCTTCTGCTGTTCTTGGAAAATGAAGCTGCTGCTCGGCCACAGTGAATGCCAGTCAAATATGCTGCTTTCTCTTGCAATCTTAGTAGACACTGAAGAGCCCTCTTTCTTGGTGGCCATGTCCGCTGCAGAAGACAGAGGCCCAGGTGGCCGATGGCTTGTGTGGTCAAGAAAGGTCAAGAGGCAAGGCCGTGCTCTGCCTCTAGGGCCACTAAGCAACCTCACAATGATAATCTGGATGACTCCACAGTCTGCCTTCAAGAAGAGACTGTATTTGAGTTGCATTTTTAATTGTGGAAAATTTGAAAGCTACATTCATATTTTAATTAGTGAAGTCATATTTCAGGTGGTTAGGGTAGCAACTGTAACTGGTGCATTCTCACCTGCACGCCAGGCAGCCACCTGGCCCTCAGACCTACAGTCTGTGGCTGCACCTGGGACACCACCCGGTGTCATCCTCCCTCAGCTGCGCTCGGGAGGGGCTCTGGACCAGGCTGCTGCGGGCTGGCGAGCAGCTGGGGGTGAGTGTGTGACGTTTCCGGTCCTCGCCAGGGTGGCACCTGCCCAGTGGGCATTCTCCACTTTGCACTGGAGAAACCACAGCCGCCCTTGGGGAGCAGCCCGTGGCCCAGGAACTCAGCATCTCAGCATGGGAAACTGGCACGGGTGAGGGGCCGAGGTCCCCTCACAGCTCTGAGCAGCGCTGAGGAGGGACCTTGGGGCTGGCCCTTCCACTCTGCTGCCCTCCTGGGCGCTGCCTGGTCTCCCCTTTGCCCCAGTCAGTGACAGCAGCTGGGCTGCTGGGCAGGGCCAGGCTGCTCAGGCTCATCGCGGGGGTGAGCGGTTCTGACCCTGGGTAAGGCTTTATGGTCCCCTTCCCTGGATGGTGGGTTAAAACTGAGGGCCACTCTCTCCTTCCAAAGCTGTTGTAAGTCTAAAGTGAACTTTGGACAAAGTCGTCAAATACTGTTAGCAAACGTGGCCTGTCCGCTGTGATTCCGTGTCCTGGCTCCCTCTCCTTGTGCTGTCTAGAGAGACGCTGGCCAGGGCCCAGCCGTTAGCCTCCCCTGTGCCCACTGCCAGACTCGGTGGGTTGTGGACTCCAGCCACAGGCGGAGCCACGAGGGCCACAGAGAAGCCTGACAAACTGAATGCTGCATGCCAGCAGATGCAGGGTTGGGGTTTTCAAGTAACATGATAAATATACACTAAAGGAGAAGACTAATAATTTTTCGGTATAATAGGAATTTATAAGAAAAAAACCAGGTAAATAGGTTACATATGAAAAATATCAACGTAGAAATGAAGACTACCGGGAAGAGAGAAAGGCGGCATAGTACAAGGTGGGAGATCTCCGTGAGGGACCTTCCCCGCAGCAGGGAGGAGGGGGAGGGAGAGCAAGGGCACCAGGAAAGCTAAGAGTGCTGGGGGCAGGGTAGCTGTGCAGAGGGCCCAGTGATAAAGTGTCCTTGGGGGGCGGGCAAATATTTGAAATAATGAAAATAAATTTCTCAGGATTTTAAAAAAAGTGAAAGATCTCAGATGGACAAGGAGGACTGAGAATTGACAAGGTAAAATCCCACGTGGACGCATTACAATGATGTTTGAGAATACAATACCCAAGGCAGAAAGAAAATTCCAAATGACTCCAGAGAGCAAGAACTAACCCTGCAAATCAGGTCGGAAGAGGACTTTTGGTAGCACCTGGCAGGAATTGGACACATTTAAATTGTTATTTTACCAGAATCTTCTTCCCTATAAGACATTTAAAACTGTTGATTTTTCCTGTAAGAAGAGCCCGCAGTTATGATGCCCAGATATGGACAGCACTATTTCCTCATTTT
>PVJO010014350.1:0-48381 GCA_004026905.1 Hystrix cristata
AGGGGAAAGAGAGGGGAAAGGGAAAATATGGAAAATGATGAATAAACCTGCTGTAAATAGGGAGGGAGGGAGCAGAGGGGAGGGGCGGGGGAGAGGGGGGAGAACCAAGATGTATCATGTATAGGTACAGAATAAATGTAATGAATGTGACCATTGTATGTAGAATGTACCAATACATGTTCTTGGTTTAAAATAAATATATATATATATATTAAAAAAAAAAAAAGAATTTAGGAGCCTTTAGGAGCTTCCAAAATCTTCAGCATAGGATCTACCTCCTCTTCTCTAACTCTGCTCAAATGCCTTCCCGCTTTACCATTCACCTAACAAGAATATGTGATTAGCATCGCGGAAATAGCTCCTCCAGATTTTATTTCCTTACTAAAACCTTCATTGTTAGTGATGTTTTCCTGTCCAGAGTTATGTTTTCTATCATTCACCATCCCGCGTCCGTTACAGTAGCCCCCTTACCCACGGTTTCGCCGTCTGTAGTTTCAGCTACCTGTGACTGAAAATACTAAGTGGAAAACTCCAGAAACAAACAATTCCTGAATTTTATATAGCGCCGCAGCATTCTGAACAAGATGATGAAAATTTGTGCTGTTTTGCATGCTTTTTATCCAAGACCGAATAAGACCTTTCGCAAGGATATCCATATATCCAGCAGAGCACACAATATCTTCATGTGGTGCATCCAGTGTATCCAGTATAATAGTATAACCGTTCTATTTTAATTATTAATTATTGTTAGTCTTCCGCTGTGCCAAATTTATAAACTGACTCTTTCTGTGCCTCCGTAGGAAAAAAGAAAAAAAAAAAAACGGTATATACAAGATTAGTACTACCTCCAATATAATGCATCCTCTGAAGGACTTGGAATGTATCTGCCACAGATAAAGGTGCTCTACGTATGTCTACTTATTTCCATTTAATATAAAACATTTTAGCTCCTATAATGAAATATTTTAATTGTATCATTAAAATGTGCACTTTATTACCTTATAAATATTCAATGATTTGAAATAAGGAAAATATTTCTGTAACTTCTACGTTATTCAAAATACCAAGTTCTGTGCATAAAGTTTCTTAATACTTTACTTATTATTCAATAAAATGAAGCTTATTATTAATAAGTTAATGACTTCAATCATATACTTTCCCTAACGCTAACCACAAATGCAGAATACTTATTAACTCACATGTCCTAATGATATTGGTCTTGCAAAGTTAACAGGATTCATTACTTTGGTCAAAAAATTTTAAAGATACTAACACTATACAAACATATATTTCTATTTTTCACCTATACTAACTTCTGCTAAGAAGTAACCACAATACTGCATTTCCTGTGTTTTTTTTTTTAACTTTATTATTTCATGTTTGCAGTCCATGCTGTTTACAACCATCTTGGGGAATAGTTACATGTACAGACTACAGCCTGTTTCTTTTTTAACCCCCTCCCCTCCCCTTACCATCCCTCCCTCCTGCTCCAATTCACCTATGCCATTTTTCATTCTTGTTGATACTAATCTTAGCTCATGTTATGACATATAATTTTTACATTAATTGAGGTTATTAGGGTCCTGTGCATGGCATATCTTTATTCTATTTATTCCCCCTTCCCCTCCTCCTCACCCTTCTCACTTGTTCCCTTGAACCACTTCTCTACTGCAAGAGATCTACCCACTTGTCCCCTTCTATCCATCCTTTCTTATTCTTTTTGTACTTTGCCTCATTCAAATGAGCGATACCATACGTTATTTAAGTTTGTTTGTCCAGGTTTATTTCACTCAACATTATATTTTCCAGGTGAATCCATTTTCTTACAAATGTCTCAAAATTGTCATTCTTTATTACTGAGTAGCATTCCATTATATATAGATACCACATTTTCTTTATCCAGTGGTCTGTTGATGGGTATACAGGCTGCTTCCGGGATTTAGCTATTATGAATCATGCTGCTGTAAACATTGATGTGCACGTTTTGCTGTAGTATGATAGCTTAAACTCTTTGGGAAAGATGCCTTGCAGGGGGATAGCTGGACCCATATGGAATTTCTAATTTTAGTTCTTTGAGAAATGTCCATACTGATTTCCATAATTGTTGCACTAGTTCATATTTTCACCAACAAAGGATAGCACCTTTTTCACCATAGCCACACCAGCATTTGTTATTGTTTGATTTCTTAATGATCGCCTTGAAATTTTAGCATTGTTTTAATTTGCATTTGTCTAATGGCCAGAGATGCTGAACATTTGTTACACCCATATAAACTTTCACAATACATAACTGCATCAGTAAGCAAATCAATTTCCTTTTGAGGTTAAAGTTTCCCACTGCATAGATTCTTCTGAAACTTGTTTCTTTTCTTACAGTTTTGCTTTCTTGTTTCCACGCTGATGTATACAGCTCTTGTCCTGATATGTACAGTTCGAGCACTTGTAATTTGTGCATAATATTTTATTATATAAAAACTCTGTAATTCACTTTTTTATTTTCTGTCAGTGAACAAAACACTTTTCATATATTTTGTGGGGATTAAGATAGTATAATGAAGATTATTTCATCATCAACTTGTGCTAAATTCTCCAGGGTGCTTAACTAGAAGGAGAATTAGAGTCAAATTGTGTTTAGTTTTACTAGTTATTACCACATTGTTCTTTTATATCATTCTTTGAGTTTTGAGACCCTCACAGCAATGAATGTCACATGTTAGTAATGCTAAGACTTTTAATTTTTGCTGTTATGTTGAAGAGAATAATATTTAATTTTTTAGTTTAATTGTAATTCTATAAATATTGATGTGGAGCACCTGTAAAAATATCTGCATTTGTGTTGTGTGTTTTTTGTTTTGTTTTGCATTTTTCATTATCTGCTATTTGTCTTATCTTCACAAATGAGTGGAAATTCTTTATAAATTCTTGATTTTTTAATTGCTAGGCTGTAGTGGCTATTGTTGCAGCCAAACTAAAACACACACACAGAAAAAAAAAATAACTTCCATTCAGTGTCTTTTGATTTTAAATTATATTTTTACATATTTTTAAGTGAGTGTTATTACTGGGTAAAGTTACCAATATTTGTCTTCCAAGTTTGTCCTTTTATTTTTAATCTCTTTGTAAAAACTCAATATTTTATCATCAAAAAGGCATTCTTATTTTCTTCTACATTTTATAAACTTTTTATGTATATTTAATGCACCTAGATTACTTTTCTTTATGCCATGAGATGTGTCTAATTCTAGTTTTCTAAAGCTATATAAACAAATCGATTCAGCACCATTTATTGAATAACCACTTTTCCTTCATCTGATCATAGTAATGTTGCTTTTGATGCATGACATTCCATGAGTAAATCAAGGTTTATATGGGTTCTTTATTCTATTTCAGATATTTGTAGTCTTATGCTCATATCACACTCTTATTACTACAACTCCGCAGTGGATTTTATTATCTGGTAGGGCAAGTCTTATTTTATTTTAATAGCTTTTTTAAAAATGTTACCAGACATGATAAATTCTTGTTTGCATTAACCTGTGCTTAATTTCAGTCTGTCATTCATAATGATTGCCTTCAAAAATACATGATTGCACCCTTTTATTTGAATATACTAAGCATAATTATTTACAGTACACCATTTGAAGAGAATTTAAAATTTGAATGTTGATTTTGTTTCTGAGCCTAATAAAACATTTTGTATTTGAATTTTATATTTTATCAATTATTACCATATTTTTATAACAGGACATTTGAACTCACATTGCAGTCTCTGTTCTAGAAATTCAGAAGAAATGTAACTTGGAGGTCTATTCAGTTTTCTGAAAATGTTTGCTTGTGTATCAGCTATACAAAGAAGACAGTAATTGTGCTTCCACTTTCTTGGCTTTCTACATTCCAGGGTCATTTCAAGGCTCCAGTTAGACCAGAGTCTGGATTCTTACTGGAACTATGTGCTACAAATCAGTAAAATGAGTTTCTGCCCACTTTTCCAGAGGCATCTTTCATTTCATGTTTATTTTACAGTATGTAACAATAAATATTAATTCCATTAAATAAAAAAGTATTTCACATGACACACCTTTTGTGAACAAGGATTTGAGCACAATACACAATTTTCTTTTTTCAGTGGTAAAGAAAAAAGTGGTTAGAGTTCATCCAAGCCAAGTACGATGTTCCACAATTTCAGCATATTTAGGGTTTCTGATATAGGACTTTCTTACATACAGATAAATTTACACAATAAAGCAAAAAGCAAGTTAGTTTACGTCAGACTAGATTTGCCCTTATTTGTTTGGTGGTTGTTGTTTTCAATCCTGGACTTGTTTCTATCCAAGGTATAGAAGTTCCGATGATAACCTTATACTTCAATTATCATTAATAGTTTTGTTTTTCCCATATAATATAGATTCACTAGTATGAGTGTGGTTATTTTAACCTGTTCTCTTTAATAGTTGCATGTTTAATAAGATAAAGTCCAGGACAAGTGAGCAATACTTTCCCCACCTAGAATATTTTCTTAAATTAGAAACAAATACTTTACTCTTCTTATGGTAGATACTCC
Source organism: Hystrix cristata (assembly GCA_004026905.1). Lineage (NCBI taxonomy): Eukaryota > Metazoa > Chordata > Mammalia > Rodentia > Hystricidae > Hystrix > Hystrix cristata. The sequence goes on from PVJO010014350.1 coordinate 4,562, forward strand.
CATAGTTTATAATTGTACAAGGCCATAAAGTGTAGCCATGTGAACCCTTGTTTAAGTGGACTTTAAATTAAATCAATACTGCCTTACATTGCATAAATTGGCATGATTGACACAATAAAAGTTATAAAGTTTTAAATGCTTTAATAAGAAATACATATATGCATATATATATATATATACACAGAGAATATATAAGTTGAGCTTTATAAACTTTGTTACTTTTGAAATGTTTATAGCTGTGTATAACAAAAGAAATGCCTGAATAACTACCTGAGTCTGAGGGTTGAAGGTCGATCTGTTAGGAACTCTCCGCAAATATCAAGTACAAGCGCTTAATGACTAGATTGTCTATCATGAATTTCATATTTTTTCTAATAGTTCTCAAAATGATGTGTCATTTTTTGTTTATGACATGAATTTAATTTCATTTACCACAACAAATAGCCTGTTCAGATGATTACCATTTACAACTCCAGGTGTCTTTACTCAATTATACCTTCTTAAAGATTAACCACCCTTTTAAATGACCTAATATATAGGAACATACTGATGTCAAAGGAAGGGACACACACAACACATTTACACTGACTACTGTGAGTGTAACTTGGGTTGTTGCTTTACAAGACCTTAAAAATTTGAGAGATTATACTCTTCAGTTGGGGCTGGAGTATTAAGTTTTGCTGATGTGGAGAATATAAGTATCTATATTCTCTCACACTCTGTAAATCAGCAAACTTTCAAAAACCAAAAATGGAGTCAAAAAGAAGTATTTCTTCAAAGTGCCACCCTCTTAGCACTTACGAAGTCATGTCTGCAGCTCTCTTTGCCGTATTGGTGGTGCTCTGTGCCGGCTTAATTGCACTGTCCTGGCTGGCAATCAAGGAATCAGGAAAAGGTAGGTCACAGACGTGGCTACTGAGGGTGTCTGCAGATGGAAGTACACATTTTTGTTTCAGTTATACTTTCGTTTTATTCGTTTCTGGGTTTCACAACAAATTTTTTTTGTTATATCCAGGTGCTTGTCTGTACTTAATAGATTATTGGGAAAATTAGTTGGTGTAAACTGTGAAACTTAATCCAGAATTGAAGCATGATACTAACATACTCTTTTTCTTTTCTTCCTTCTTTTTTTTTTTTTCCTGTTCTGTGAGTAACAATGTTTCTTAATTCACCATCTAATACAGCAGGTTTCACAGCCTGAGAGTTCGTTCTGGTAGACTTGAAATTATCAATATTAAAACACTGTTCCCTGCGCAAGTCAAAAATATGGAAAGTTAATGAAAAGTTATTGTTTATTTCTATAGAATAATATCCTCATTCTATTAGGGCAAAAAGTTTAATTGCAACAGTATAAATAAATTTGAATGTAAATGTAGACTTACAAGATTCTCAATGTGTCTGAGTAGCAATTTGTGATACAAAAATTTTTAAGGATCATTATTCAAAAATAGTCTATACCGTCAGCTTTTCAATGACATTCAAATGTATCATCTTGATAAAGCAAACCCATGAGTTAATTGTAATTATATTTCACATTACAAATGAGGATCTGCGACAAAGAATTTAAGTACTATTTGCTTAAATTTGCATCATGAGTAGGTAACAGAATAAGGTTCAAAACTACCTAATCTGAGTCTGGAAGTAGTTTCCTCATCTACCACTTCTTCACTTATAAGATAAATAGGTTAGATGAGTAGCAATAATTAGAGTATGAAGACTTTATTCTTTCTGAGAAAAGGTTCATATTTTAATGATGGATTGCATACAGGCAAATAAACTCTGAAAACTCACAGGTAGGAACTTTCATATGTATGTGGTCTTAGTTTACTAAGAAAATTCTCAGCTTTTGAGTTAGATATTTTCCCTGATATACTTTTTAATTAGAATGTAATAAAATGATTTATAGTTTTATATAATAATTTCAATATGATCCCTGGTTTATTTCAATAGTATAGCTACATGTAGCCATATACTAGGAATATGTTTTACAGAGAAAGAATATTTGCGAATTTTTTTATGATTGTATGAACACTCTCCCAGGCTCTTGGAAAAGTGGTTGTTTTGGTCTTATTTAAATGGTTTGAATAACTTCAAAAATAGAAAGTGTAGTCATTGTGGAGTCTTTTGGAATCTTTCGTGCTCAGTAAAGACACAATAGTTATTTCATGAATAAAATGGAAAACAAGTTTTCATAAATGTTAATACAATTTAATTGGGAACACTGAATTATAAAAAGGTATTCGAGTTAAATTGGTAATAGAACACCAGAGGATAGAAGGTATATTGCAATGATTTTAATATACATGCTTTTAAACTTTATTGGAAAGCATTTTAAACTTCAAAAAAAGTAAAAATTGTACAGATTCGTACACAACCTTCACTCAGTTTTTCTCAATATTAGTGTGTTGTATATCCATACTAATTGTTACAACTTAGAAATTAACACTGATGAACTACTATTAACTGAACCATACTCATCATTCAGATTTCAGCAGTTTTTCCACTGATATCCTAATGTTTAGGATCCAATGCAGTTTACTACGTAGGATTTAGTTTTCACGTTCCCTTGTCTTCTCTACTCTATGACGTTCTCCAGTCTTTCTTTTCTATCCACATTTAAGCAAGTAAATTTAGAAGAAATTTTGACTATTTAAAAAACAAAGTAACATGAATAACAATCGGTTACACCAATTATGCAATGATAACTGTTTAGCCTAAGTCTAAGTTTATTGGTTGATATTAGATCTGATGTTCTCCTGGACTAAAAAGTTCAGTGGCTGTAAGAGACTTTGGCACTTAGGTGTCCAAATTCCAGACCTGTCACTTCAGACCTTTACTACCTTGGGAAATTCTTAGTCATCCTAAATTTCAACTTCCCCATTGTGGAAATGAAAAAATAACATCTTGCTATAGTGAGAATTATGTATCACTGTTACTATATTTACTAGTAATCTCTTCATTCGATTTTTCAGTTCAAGTTATTTATTTTACATATAAACATATGTGAAAAGAAAATATTCTAAGAAAAGGATTGTGAAGTTTGTTTACTACTTCCTCAATATTTTGTTATTGAGATAATACATTTTCTACACTATCCTCAATAACTTCAATAAAGAACACCAGCATCAAATGTTCAAACTTTACACATGCCAATTTTTAAATTACTCAAATGCAAGAAGTAGTTTCAAAGATGTTTCAAAGTATCACACATACTGAACTCTTCACAGCAATCCACACGTAGTGAACCAGCAGTGTTCCTGGATGCTCGGGCTTCAAGAAGTGCAGGAAAGCAACTACAAAACTTTTAATTGTCCCTTTCTCACTGTGTTTTCCCGAATCGCTTCCCTTTAATTGGTGGAGCTGATTAGTCCCTGTGTCTTCCAACAGGAATCTCAACTCTTAACATTCTCAAAAGCTTATAATGTGTATTAGATTTCAAAGAAAAGAAAAACAACAGAAGAGAAAAGAAGCATCTTTTTAAATCTCTTAAAACAACTAGACAGCAGAAAGAAAAAAAAAAGAAAGGACATGAATTTGAAGCATAAAAATTGCAGAGAAAAATCAAGAGCTATAAAGTCAATATGTCAAATAAGAACTTTACTTCTATGTCTTAAATCAGAATGTGCATATTGTCTCCTATTTATAATTCAATATTTTATTTCTTATTAATTTATCTAGATGCAACATTTGGAAAAAGTCATGAAACCAGAGGGACATTTAAAATAACATCCGGAGCTACATACAATCTTAATTTACAAGACAATCTCTCAGTGGATTTCAAAGTTCTTGCTTTCGACCTTCAGCAAATGGTAGGAGAATGTGTCTCTTCAGCTGGTTCATAATTTCATAACATAGCTTCATTACAACATAGTTTCTTGCCAACACATACAGTGATCAAAGTTTCCCACTAAGTAAAAAATTAGTAAATAAATGTAATATGATCAGTATTCTTTAATGAATCCCTGATCATCATGAAGAAAATTTCTCCAATTTTAAGCAGAACATAAAAACTACCTGGACTTTGTAAAAATTTTTGCACAAAAGTTAAAATATTCAATTTAATATACTTTTTCAAATTTAATATATTTTTAAACCTTTTGTAGATAGATGAGATCTTTCAAGCAAGTAATCTGAAGAATGAATATAAAACTTCAAGGGTTTTGCAATTTGAGTAAGTATTCTCAGGAAATTGTTAATGGTGGCACAGAGATACAAACTCGTGATTTTTGTAAAGATATGTAAAAATATGTAATATAGATGTATCATAGTGTCACAATGTATTTAAATGTTTCAACAAAAGATAGTATTTAAATTTTTCAACATTTTGTGATAATTGGGAAAAGCAGCACAGCATAAACTTTTATTTTAGTAGTAAATAATAACTTCTCATAATTGATCTTACGTTAACGTATTTCCCTCTCATGGTATCATGTGCTGCTTGTGAGAGACAGATTCCAGGTTCTCGTGTATGGCCAGCAAAGACTTGCAAGTGGACAAGCAATGCTAAAAGAAACAGGGGAACAGGAAGATAAATCAGGCTTTCAGATTTTAAAAGATGTGCACCCCACCCGGGTACCTCTCATCAAGTCTCTGTTTAAGTGACAGAAATGATTGGCAGGGCACCAAGTCATCTCAGCAGCACTAGGCACGACTTTTACTATGTGTTTTAATCACATATGTGAGATAAGGTCCCTATGTGTGAACATTTTAATGCAGGACAGACCATGGGATCTAACATGTGTGCGCTCTAGCCTGGAGATTTTGAGATTTCCGGAGTCTTTGTCATTTTCTGCTTCTCTTAGGAAAATGGAAGGAGAATTGGCCCCGGGTTGTTGCCCAAATTCAGGTGGATGGAGGGGGGATAGTCTCCTGGTCCCGACTGTGCCACCTGTACTACTCAGGGTCAAATCTTACAGAAGCACATGGAAAGGGCAAAGATGAATATATGTGCATGCAGACTCAGTGTCTCATTTGCTATGACTATGTGGAAGAAGCTTGTTTGTTATTAATAAAATATGATGTCGCCTAACTTTATTTACATCATAAATCCCAAGACAGAGGAGACTTGTTCACTATTGCAGCCTGAAGGTATAAGACTCTACTTGGAGCAGATTAAGTCTTCAATGAATGAGTGACTCTTAGATTAAGAGAATAATGATATAATTTCACTGTGATACTTGAACCTAGAGTGTGTGCGTGTGTCTGTTGGTATGAAATATACATATATGTGTGTGTGTGTGTGTGTGTACTGTATGTAGTGTACATTTACTATATATATGAACATTTAAAAAGAGATCTCTCCTAATAAATGATTTTTTTGTTTCTCTCTGATGAACGGAGCCCTGTGTCACTGTGGAATCAGTGTGTCCCTGGGGGAGAGTCCAGGCTTCCCTACGCTGACATCTTGCTGATACAACTCTAAGTCTAGAGTTTTCAAAACTATGACTATCATGGACCTTTTGAATAGAGATACAAATCAGTAGGAATACTAGCAAAGAAAGTTGCAATTCCAATTAGGATCAATGAAATTAATCCTTAAAAATCAGAATGTTCAATTTATTTATTTTTTATTTTTTTTACCAAGAACATGTAAGAATGTTCAATTTAAAATTGGTAAAATTAGAAAATATGGGAGACTGACTATGATTGCCTGGAAAACAGAAAGGAGGAAGGCTTAAAAATAACTTGAATAAGAAAATATTAATGGAAAGATAATTTTTGACTTAGAGAAACCTAGAAACTTTTCCAATATCAGGCTGCTAATAATATCTCTCTATCTAAAATAATCATCCTTCTTTTTTCCTATGGCTAATTTCCATATTCTGTAAAAAGTTACTCAGGAGAGAGAACAAAGCAATGAAAAGTTGAGCCTGGAGAGTCAGAATAATCAGAATATTCAGAAATTGTCTAACTATACTTCTTACATTTATAAGAATAATGTATCACCATTTTCTTACCTCCATTTTTCAGCATCTGCAGAATGTTATTGTTATTTCTCTACATACAAGTTGTGCCCCAGTGTTCTATTTCAGAATTCACTTGGCCTTCTCTTTCTCCTTCCCTCCTCCCTACAAGTTTCTGCAATAGCCCTATCACATTATCTACCTACACACACTTTAAAACATCCTACCTTATCCTTCCATTTTCACTGGCTGGACTCACATTTCTCTCCTTACTATGTATTACATCCATCCTTCGTGCCATCCTTACAATCCACTAAAAACCAGTCCCTATCACCTCTCCAGAGATCTTTCACAGCACTATACCCTGTGTTAGGTTTTTCTATTCCACATTAATATCCAATACAAGCATGTAAGTCTCATCTTCTCACTATAATTATCTACACAGCAATTTTATTAACTGTCTGCTCATCTCTCTGTAGACTACAAACTCACTCAGGGAAGAGAGTATATCTTTGGTATCTGTGTTTTCCCAACCTAATGCTTGCCTCAGAGTATTTCTTCTATAATGTCCTAGGAACTGAAGAAAAAATTTTAAAATCTTGTTATGGTTTATATCTAGATGTCCCTCCAAAGTTGCTTATGTTTATAGCTGGGGTTTTGATAGGTGATTGAATGGTTAAGGTGTGATAGCTAAATGTGTTGGTAGAAGATGGGACCTGGACAAGAGAGGCAGGTCACTAGAAGCATGAACTGGCAGTGTACATCTCACTCCTCGGTTCTTCCCTCCTCTCTCTGCTTCCTGGTCATTGATGTGAACAGCTTCCCTCTGCCCAGGCCCTTCCCCATGGTGCTTCTGCCCTGGAACCAAGCAGCTGTGGAGTAAAACCTCTAAAATCTGGCGAGCCAAAATAAACCCGTCCTCCTTTAAGCTGAAAGTGTTGGGTATTACGTTTCAGCAATGAGGAAAATCACTGATGGGTCTGTTATTAATACAATGACTATTTTGTTAGCTATTTGTATGTTTTTTTTAATCTTTATCCTATATATATATATAAATATGTGCATTCTTTTTATGGCTTTAACATTCTGTTAGAATAGTTTTAATTTTAGAATTCCAAAAACACTTATCAGAAAATGCAGTGTGTGAATTTAGAGCACCTCATCTTATAATAGTGGATCTTGGAAAATTTTGTTTAAAAATACAAGAAATAGTCTGAGAAGCAAGGGTAGAGACTACATGAATAAAAAGGAAAAGAGACGCCATTTCTGGTTAAAAATGAAAAGAAAATGGAGAAGGAATGAAGGAATGTAGCATGCTGAGCAAACAATCTGACTGACATTGAAGCCCACTCAGAAGACACTGAGACTTCATGAGACTGTTGAACAAAAGCCTGAAGGCCTAAGAAATAACTAGTATCGAATGAAGATTGTGTGAGAGGGTGATCAGTTTTCAGAGTAACAGAAGGAGCCTGACTTTATAGAAAAGCTAATTTGTTAAATCAGGTATAATTGAATCAAAAATTCTAGAATGATATTTAGTGCTTGGTCTTTGCATTAGCATTGACATTAGTTAAAGAATCCTTAGATCTTAGTGTCCAAATACTAGTAGTATGGTCAAGTCAGAGGCAAAGCGATCAGGCTTAGGAAAATGACGATGGAAGGTCAATTTGAAGATCATTTAATAGGCAGAAAGAACAGCAGGATCTTTCCATTTCTTTGTGATAAAACTAGCAATCTCAACTGAAGGCACAATAAAAAAATTAGTTTATATTTTTCTCTCCACCTCTTCTCTTCTCTTTTCTTTTCTCTTCTCTTCTCTCCTCTCCCCTCCTCTCCTTCTTTCTCCCCATCCATCATATCCTTCTTACCTATTTATCTGTCTGCAGTATGCTTTCCATTCTGCTTCTCCTTGACATCTTCATCTCAGTATCTGACTCTTCACACATCTACTGCCTTCATTCCTACCTACAATTGAGAAACTTTTACTTGCTTCCAGAGCACATTATCACTAACATTCTACTTAACTGATCTAATGTCAGAACTAAGAAGAGGGACATGTGAAACCATAATTACCACAAAAATGCATGAAATACTTTCTTTTTACTTTTTTAATTTATTTGTTGTCATTGTTCATTTTGAGCTATTTGTCTACTTTGGAATGAGTGAAGGTTTTCAAGAGATATCTCAGATACCTTCCACTCTTTCACTGGACTCTGCCTAGTAAAATTCATACCGAGCAAGGTACCCTTTGCCGTTGCAGAATTTATCAGAATAATTTCCCTAATGGGGTTCTTCATGTTTATATAAATATACAAGATACTGGATAACTTCATTTTTTTTATCAGAATGGAAAAATTTGCTAAGTATAGACTTTACACTGTTAAACCAAAACTCTTAAAGATTCAGGGTTCTCTGAAATAAAAGAGTTCTTGAGCAAGTGTTCAAATTCTTCCCAGGAAAGGACCAGGTCCCTGACAAGTTCCTCAACTACCAGCAGCAGGAGTGGAGACGATGTGTAAATATGAACATGGCACCTAGAAGCTGAGAGCTGTTTTATAAAGACATTTTAGTGGGGAAATTATAAATCATTTATATTGAACTTTGAACTTACAGTGGGTATAGAAAGGGTAACAGTTAGCTGGGAATGTCTAGAGATGGGAGGGAGGTCTGTGAGAAGTGTTTACTGCTACTGGGCTGGTTAGAGAAAGTTTACACATAAAATGGAGACCATGATGTAGGAGGATCTGCCGGTCGCCAGGGCTTTTAAGTCAAGATTCGAGCACACATTTAGAAGTGTGGAACAATATTTTCTTAGTTTCAGCCTGTAGCTATTAAGTGATTAACTTCCCTCATCTCCTCCACCTTCTACTCTGTAGCTTTTGTAATTAAATTTAGGATATCTCAGACTTTTTCTTTTATCAATATATAGGTCTGGTGGGCTATCAAAACCCCAGGGCTTTCTTTGATGTTTAGAAAGTAATCTTTTACTTGTCTAAAGGGTAGAATCACTGTATTTGAAGCTGTATATTATTTGAGCTGAGGAATTGCTCCTTTCCTTTATTTTATAGCTACCTAGGAGGCCAATAGAGTGCCCAAACCTTGGTAAATATTTTAGAAGGAATCGCAAATAATGCACTTCATCAGTGTGGAGACATTGTCCCCTGTTGGTAGCTGAATAACTTTTAAATCAGCAGTGAGTGTTTGAAAAATGCAACATAGAAGAATCTCATGAAAATGTCTTTATGATAAATTACAAGTTGTACTTTGGGAGAACAAGAAGAGAAAGATACAAAAAAAATCAGAAGCTAAAAAGAATAACAAAGAAACACTTAAAATCACTTTAGATAATCCCATAAAAATACATATTCTACTCATAGGGGACTGAGGCAGATTCATAAGTACTTCATTACTTTCATCATGCAGTACAGATTAAAAAATCAGGGAATAGAAATATCTGAGATTTCACCTAAGTAATAACATAACAATATCCATGCCAAGTGTAAAACACATAATATATAATATATAAATGTAACATATACAGATGTTTTAAAGGACACATATATATTTATATATGTCCTTTTAAATGTTTATTTAAAAATGTTTATATAGCAAGTGTTATATAATGTTTAAAGGATATATATATATATATATATATCTCCTCTAAAATATCTATTTTTGGGGTTGGAGATTTAGCTCAAGTGGTAGACTGCTAACCTAGCAAGTTCAAGGCCCTGAGTTCAATCCCCAGCACCACCATCCCCAAAACAAAATAAAATAAAATGTCCATTTTCAGCAAGGTATGGTGGTGCAAGTTTGTAATCCCAACATTTTGGGAAGCTGAGGCAGGAAAATCACAAGTTCGAGACAAGCCAGGGCAATTTAGTGACCTAGCAAAACCTTCTAGCAAAATAAAAGCTAAAAGGGGAGGAAGGTGCTAGAGATGAAGCTCAGTTTGAAGGCCCTGCACTAAATACTGAATTTAGTCATCAGTCTGTTTTCTCTTACTTTTCCAAATACTTAGTGCCAACCTTTGGCACCTGCTAATGTGTGTGTGCATGTGTGTATGTGTGTGTGCATGCACGTGTGTGTGTATGTGCATAGCCATCTACAAGACAAGCAAATCATTTGCTCTGCTTTGGGAATACTTCCTGTTATTCTGCTTTATGGAAATCACTTTGATTCAGAAAGCATTTAGCACTTGTTTATTTTAACTAAGTACTGGTTACCCTTTGTGGCAATACATACTTTCATTTGCCCTTTGAGCACAAGTGAGTCACAAAGTTAGGAAAGAAAAGACTTTTGTTTATTCAGCAAACCTAAAGGTTATCAATAGCATTAAGGAAAATATGAGATAAGAACCATTTTGATCTATTACACTCCAGTTCTCGGTACACTGATAGGATTTATCTGCTTGGAAAAAAAAAAAGACTCAGCTATTCTACCAGAACAAGTACTAGGAAATGAAAGTGGCTGTTTTCCCTAAAGAACTGAATCTCCTTTACTTTAATAAATAAAATCAATCTCACAACAGTGGTAGAGATCATTGTTAACAGCAGCTAAAAATACCAGTTTCGAACTTCTTATTCTGCGAACACAAAGGTTTATTAGTTTTCCTGATTTCTACTACATATCTTCTTTCTTTTAAAATATACACTGAATATGAAAATAAATTTTAAAGAATACTATTGTATGTGGATAGAGGATATGTACTTCTTTGGCTTGTAAAGCATAAATTATTAAATTCAATGTATAATTCACGACTAAGAGAACACCTCTTTCAAAGATGTTTTATGCCTGAGGATGAACTAATCCCATTTCTTTCAATTCAGTGAAGGAAAATTCCAGACTTCTTCGCGCCCAAATGCTATTCCTTACTCACTAATTCAAATCAAATAAAAAAGTATGCAGTACACTTATATAGGTAGACAATACATAAAGAGAAAACAGATATAATTATAAGTCAAATTATCTAGTGTGGAATCAAAGATAAACTGAAGCCTTGGGGTTGAAACAGAAGAGATAGATATTATTTAATCTTAACTTATTCCAATCATATAATGCCTGCATTTCAAATACACGGCATAGGACGCCTTTCTCTTCAGTCTGTCTAGCAGGTTCACTCAGAGTATGCCCAGCACACTGAGCGGTACAATGAGGATTAGAGTTAGCGAGGTTTTGTCTCATAAGGAGACCAGAGGCTAGGGGAAATGCAGACAGGAAAGCAAAAATGTCTCAAGTATCCTTACTGCTCACAAACATATTCATTTTACATATGTCTTTAAATTGTAAGAAAAGTTTATATTAAATGGCAGGCATTAAAATAAAAAGTAAGATAACTGGGCCATGCGAGTGAATCCTGATATCATAGTAGGAGATCATTGTAGGCATGACCATCTCAAATCTAGACCCTAAAAGAGACTATCTTGAGAATCCAATAATTTCAGATATCTTTTTTTTTCTTTCTATCCCCTTGAAATCAGAGCACACTTTGTTATTCCATATTCACCAGGATAGAGAAGGAAAAACGATATACAGAATCGCTATAAGCTTAGTATCAACGCTTCTTAAACTATATAGAAAAATGTGATTTGACCAAATAAAACTACCTTAGGTTTCTCTCTACTTAAAAATCAACCAGAGAAATCACATATCCACACAATTCACCCAAGCAATCAAATCAGAATAAATACCAGAATGCCATGTGATTGTGCTTAATTTGACACAAGTGTCTCTGGCCAATAACCTTCCTCTAGATCAGTGTTCAAAAGTGGAACCCGGAAAAAGCAGAAGCCAGTTTTGGAATTACTTTGTGCTTTGTGTTCTTAGGAAAGCATTTGGTGTTTTAATTCTTTTTCTTTCACACATAAAGATAATATTTGATATAGCCTACTTTACACACTTTATATGTCTTTAAATTGCAAAAAAAAAAGTCTAATGCATATTACAGTGAGGGGTTACACGACCTTATACTGGTGTAATGAGGATTAACAAGGTGAAAGCTGTAGAGTTTCAAAGACATTTTCCATGAGTTGAGCACAAATCACCTGAAGAGGGCTGACTTTTCCTCCCGTGTTATCTTTTGCTTTGCAGAAATGGCAGCATTATAGTCCTGTTTGACCTTTTTTTTGCTCAGTGGGTGTCAGATGAAAATGTAAAAGAAGAACTGATTCAAGGCATTGAAGCAAATAAGTCCAGCCGACTGTTGACTTTCCATATTGATTTGAACAGCGTTGATATTGCAGGTATCTGTGAATATTATTTGATTTCTTTGAATCATTAAGCTATGAAATTAAGATTGCAGCAATACACCAGAGAAGCAGCAGGATCATTCTGGGCCTCAGGACCATGTCTTATTGCCTGAGGTAGCACATTTAAATGAGAAAGACTGAAATACAGAGAAACCATACTTGAAGAAAATATATCAGCGAGAAAAAGTTTATAAAATATCAAATATCAAAAAGGTTCTGAAAATATCAGCATGTGTAAATGTTTGTGAGTCCTGTCATAGTCTTTGCATTGGTCAAGTGCACGCTGACTTTTCAAGAAGCTTCTATCAGAAAGTGCACTCACGACTTTCTGATTGAATCATAAACCTTAATAGATTACGGAGAGACAGCATTCGGTTTCTGATTGGAAAGTCAGGAGAATGATAATGAAGAATTTAGGTTTTATCAGTCCCAGTTCTGTATTTATAAAAATGAAGGTTTATTCTTGAAATGATAAATAATTTTGGGCTGTGAATGTAGTTTATCAGTGAACATCTGCCCAGCAAGCACAAAGCCACGGGTTGAATTCCTGGTACCAAAAAAAGAAAAAAAGGAAAAAAAGACCAAAAAGTGATAAATAATTTTTACAGTAAGAAGAGACTTTTTACAGTAAGTCAAGAGAGAAGAGACTTTGGCAACAAAAATAACAACAGGACAATAGCAATGTTCAGGGTTGTTTTAAATTTTCTAGTTATCTTCCATTCGATTCCCTTCAAGAAACATGTACACTGTGTGTTTATTTTGGCTAAGAACACTAGTAATTTGTCAGCCACATCTAAATCCACAATCCCCTATCTAAAAACCTTAATGCCAAGTATGATTTGGAATTCAGAGATTTGGGGAATTTAGAAAGCTGACTGGGTGTGGTGGAACACACCTGTTATCCCAGCACTCAGGAGGCTGAGGCAGGTGGATCACAGTAAGTTTAGGAGGGGCACCCTGAATTACATAGTAACTTCAAGGCCTACCTGACCTACATAGTGAGACCCTGTCTCTAAAAAAAAGACAGCTCGGATCCAGAATAACATCAACATAAAAAGTCCACACCAACCACATTCATTTTTGAATGAAGTCAAATTCACTAAATGAATGTTCTTCGTGAGCTATGGCTTGGTTTAAAGCTTGCAAAATTGACTCGCTGTATTTTTGAAACTATTGAACATGTCAAATACTGAAGAAAATAGCCAGGCTTCTCTTTTCTGTGAAAAGCACTTTATGCTGAAACAGTGCTTAGCTCTCAGTAGATGCTACTACACGGATGAGTAGATTGTGATTAGATGTTCCATATGTTCAGAGCAAAACTACCTGTTCCAGGATGTGACGATCTGACATGTAATGCTACATTAATTGACTTAAATATAAACCATTTTATATAGCTATAGGTTGAATAGAGACTTCTCTAGAATTAATACAAATAAAAGAAAAAATTTTGCATAAGTAAATTGTATGGGCAGACTGGTACTGGAAATTTAACAAATGTGCCAAAATGAATAGGAATAATATGAGAGAGGGCAAAGCAGGAGTTCTAAAAGATCAGATGCCTCTTCTAAAAACGTACTCTAGAGAAAGGATAACTTCTTTAACAAAGAGTCCTAGAAAAACTAATTATCCATGTACAGGAGAATCAAATTACACCCATATCTCTCATCCTGCAAAATTAAATCAAAATGGATCAAAGACCTAAATATAAAAACAGAAAATATGAAACTTATGGAAGATAGAATAGAGAAAACACTTGAAGACAGAGCCATAGTCAAGAACTTCTGAACAGAACTCAATAGCACAAGAAATAGCATCAAGAAAGAATAATTGAAATTATTTTATATCAAAAACATCTGTATCGCAAAGACAAAAATCAATACAGTGAAGAGACAACCTCCAGAACTGGAAAAAATATTTGCTAGGACTACTATCTAAATAAATAACTCAAAAGAATTAGATCCCAACAATACAATGGTCTAATCAAATAACGAACTATTTCATTTATAATGAAATAAATAAACGCTCCTTAAAATAAGCACAAATAGCTAGTAAATATATGAAAAGTTGGTCATCATCTTTAGTCCTTAGGCAAATACAAATCAAAACAACTCTGAGATTCCATCTTACTCCCATAAGAATCACCATTACCAAGAATACAAGAAGAACAATTGTGCTGGTAAGGATGTAGGGGAAAAGAAACCCTTCTATGTTCTTGGGAGGAGTGTGATCTAGTACAGTACAACCACTATGGAAAACTGGACTTTCGCTAGTTACAGACACCATGCTCTAAAGACATGTGCACACCCATGTTTATAGCAGTACAATTCATAATAACCAAACTATATAAGTAGCATAGATGACAAACAAGAGATGAATGCATAAAGAAAATGTGACATATTTACACAAATAAAAAACTTGCAATGCAAAATGATACACTAACCATTAATCAAATGCTTTAAGAAATAAGCCATCCAAGGGGCTGGAGATTTAGCTCAGTGATTAGAGTGTTTGCCTTACAAGCACAAAGCCCTGAGTTCGATCCCTGGCACCACAAAAAAAAAAAAAAAAAAAAAAAAAAAAAAAAAAAAAAAAAAAAAAAAAAAAAAAAAAAAAAAAAAAAAAAAAAAGAAAGAAAAGAAAAGAAATAAGCCATCAAAAAAAAATAAGCCATCACAACCCTAAAATACCTGGAAATGTATGGAAATGTATATGGCAAGATAATCCTGCCTGCAGTCATGTTTATGTACATCCACATAGCGGCCTAATGTATTGAAAAACCTTTATTGGACCTACATCCCCTTCTCTAATGTCGAAAAAATATTTATATCGAAAACTGTCTTTTCACACATTTTGAAAAAAAAATGCTTTGAGGATTGAAAATGGCTAATTTCTGGTGCTCGCTTTGGCAGCGCATATACTAAAATTGTAAATGGCTAATTTCTTTAAAACCAAACTGGAAAGTAAATTTAAATATGTTTTAAGGAATGTTTTTGCCTAAAACTTTGAAAAATGAGAATAAATGCCCAAATGAGTCCCCTGCTTTCTAGTTGTCTTTTAATGAATTCATTGAGTGATGCATCAAACCCAGCTACTGAGGTATTGTAGAAAATGCCCTAAGACAAATATGTGGAATGACCTAGGGAGAAAGAATCAGTGCTAAATAAAGCAACAAAGCCTGGGAATGATGTCTTTCATCCTTACTGTGCTGAAGACAAACCTGTCAAAATTAAAGAGAATTGGCTGAATCATATGCCCACTTTCCTCCGGATAAAGAGATGATGAATAAGGGGACAGAGAACAGGAAAAGCGTTCTATCCACCTTTCCCACATTTAAACTGTGATATCATCAGGATCCTGGCTTTTCCCATTTTAGATAAGCAACTGATTATTCATCAAAATAAAGATTGAAAAACAATATTAAATTATCAATCATTGAAAAGGTGTGAGTTAATCCACCCACTACCGAATTCTACCTATTACTCAATCAGTGTTTGTCAAACTATCAAATCTCTTTGAGCTTTATAGGCATCATTCAACAATAAAGACTAAAACATACACCTTAGAGGGGACCTGAGAATTGAAAGAGAATTAATACGCATATAACTTGAGACAGTTAAGTTTAGTTGTCGACCTGACTGACTGGGGAGCCACTCAGGGGATGAGAAAAGCACCCTTCTGCATGTGTCTGTGTGGGGACAAGGTGTGAGCTTGGGGACTATATCTGGTACGTGACCCTTCCTCTCTGGCACTGTTTCCCAGACCCCAGACAGTGAGAAGATTTGCTCCATTATGCTTTTCTGCTATAATGTCTCTGAAGTCAGCCAACCATAGACTGAGTCCTCTGAAACCCTGAGCCAAATAAGCCTCTCCTTTAAACTGTGGGTGTCTGGTATTGTGTCCCTGTGATAGGAAAGCTGACCAACACACCATTCTTCAGTCAGTGACCGACACAGTATCGGATCCCTTTTCCTCTTCCTCTACTGATTCAGATAATAATAACAATGGTAATAATAATTATACTAAGCAGATACTTTTTAGAAAAGATTCTTCAGAAAGTTTAAAACAAGATGATTATACTTTATAATATTCATATAAATTTAGTCTGTTACTTAGCATAAAACCTTCACTTTTAAATGTTTCCTCTTACTGGAAACTGCATTAAATTACCTTAATCAAGTCACGAAGAATTATCATAAGGTAAGTAGGTGGCAAAATATTATATTCCCTTTTTACTAAATCCATGTACTACATGGGTCTTGAATCACAGTTCTCATTTATTCCTCTCATATGGCAGATACTATAGATTTATAGAGGGGAACGAGGCAATTAAACTTGAAAACTGCAGTTTCCGAGCAGTAATTTATTATGAACATGACTTTCAGGGATGTTAAGTTTATTCTCATTTTTATGTGGCTAGAAGATAGAGTTTGAGAAAAATCAACAAATGCATGCATCATATACCCAGCATTAGTACTATTATAAATTCTGCCAAAGAGACTTTTCGTGTGATAATGAGTACAGAGTCCATGAGGATTGTGTGCTATTGTTCAACTGCCTGTGTTGCCAATTACTGTGAAGTTTCACCAGCCTATTTGGAGCACCGGAGGAGAGAGACGGCTCGAAGGTCACATTATACAGATTGATTTCTGGGCCACTACAAAGTGCCCAAAGGGGCTGTTTGGGGCAACTGCTCGCATACGTGAAGGTTTTCTAGACTATAGCTTGTTCTAGCTCTTTGTTGCTGACTGTGCAAGCAATGATTACAGAAAAACAAAACTTTTACTATCATGGGCGTTTTCAATCTCACACAAAATACAATTCTGCTACAGTTCCACTATGTGGAAGAGTTTGGGGACTGCAGGAAAAGAGTAATTGGCTGATTTTGTGAGGAATATGAAATTGGGTCAAAAGAAGCTAAGTTGGTGTTTTGTCGCTCAATTTAATTGCTCCTGAGTTAGGATACAGAAACTTTATCCACTAACAAATAGAATTTAAAGTATTTTTTCCTCTGCATGTGAGAAAGCAAGATTTACATATTTCTAAGCACTCCCTTCTAATGTAAGACATTCCTACTCATAATATCAGAGCTATTAAAGTATCCATTTATTTAATTTCATTTGGATTGAAAAGCCATAGTCTTACTGCAAGACTAGATTTGTTCTAACAAAGTACGTGAAAATTTCTGCAAAGTGATATGCATTTTCCAATATATTCTAGTGAAATAGAATTGGTCTCTAAAGCAGACATTCTTGGACTCAGATTCTATTTCCACTGCTAAGTAAGCTATGAGGATCATGGGCTTTTTTTTGGTCTCAAAAGCTTTGATTACTAAGCACTATTACTCCTATTTAAATGCTAAGGAAAATAAAAAAATCTAAGGGTTCCAAAACATTATTTCCAAAGTAAGATTTCAAAACCATGGCTTCTATTTTGGTTTTTTTGTTTTGTTTTTGTGTGGGTTTTTTTTTTTTTTTTTTTTTTTTTTTTTTTTTTTTTTTTTTTTTTTTTTTTTTTTTTTTTTTTTTTTTTTTTGGTGCTGGGAATCAAACTCAGGGCCTTGCGCTTGCAAGGCAAGCACTCTAACCACTGAGCTAAATCCCTAGCCTCCTATTTTGTTATCTTGTACATAAAATTTCTTGTGATTTTAAGTATAAAACACGAATTTCAGTATTTATTCCCCACTGCCCAATACAAGACTTGCACAAAGACAGCACAAGTAGTTCCTCGACCCACATCACTGGAGATAGATTTGCCTTTGGATTGCTCCTAAATAGCACATTTGATGATATACTGAATCCTTCCTGATACAAATATAAATAGATGATTAAAACTTTCTGTTTGAATAACTCCATATAATCTTCATTTGCTAGTATGTTTTCATAATATATTAAAAAAAATGAGTGTCTGAAAGAAAAATGTCATATAGATAAAAATAAAACCTTATGGATGTGTACAGTTACAAGTCTTTTTCTCACTCAAATTAACAATAAACTGTATGCAGATAATTTGATCAGCTTCTAAGAAATTGAACCCATTATTATTCTTTTCATTTATATTTCTTTAACTAGAATTTATTACCTCCTTCTAAATTTTTAAGAAGTGCAGTTTGTTATTGATTTCTTAGAGAAAAATGGTAGAGCAAAAGTTTAAAGAATGAAATGCAAACAAAGTAGTACACAAGTCAAAGAATTCTCACATTAACAATGTAAGGTCATTCAAAAAAATGATATGTGACAAATTTCTGGATCAATTAGTGTTTTAATCAATAGTTTGTTAGAAATTGTAACCATGATTGTATATATGTGTAGATGAGAGAGAGTACACCAACAGATGTGATCAAACTCTGAGGTGAAAATTTGAATTAAAAATAATTATTGCAGTAAAAAAACACATTGTTTTTAATCCCCCTCAGAATACTCCCTCTTGATTTGCGCACACTTATCTCATTGTTCCTGCCACTTTCTGAAGTAGTTCTGGAAGTCCTTTTTCACGAGTGTCTTTACAAGGTGTGATTTTTTAAAATATGGTATATGCTCCTGTCAATTGCAATCAAGAGAAAGGCAAATAAAAACATTATAGTGTGTGCCCTCATCCACCTTATTCACCAGGTTTGGCAGCATGAGACTTCAGGCTCTTCCCCACATCAAAATATTCACAAAAGGTCAGTGTTTGGGTCAATTCAGGATGTAGAGTCAGCCTTGAAAGGGGAAGACACTGACAAAAGAGGACTTCCAGAACTGTTGCAGCAAGTGACAAGAATGATGGGATAAGTGTGTTTGAAGCAAAGGGGATTATTTTGTGAGGAATTAAGTATATTAATAGTTTCAGTTTAATGTCTAAATAAGAAACTTCTTTCCTTTGGGAATAAATCAGCTAAAGAGTGCTTATAAAATAGCCCGGAAGGAGAGACAGTCATACCTAAGCGAGAGTACCTAATGAGTCCATCTTCCCCTCAAACTACTTCAAGCTAGACTCATTTTCTAGCCCATTGTCTCTTCTTCTTAGAAATCACAATTGCGACTAATGACCATTAATAATTCAGGCTCTCTTCTCTTCATACTCTCTGTTCCACCTGCTTTGAGCTCAGTCAGGGGCATGTTTAGTCACTGAAGCTCATGCTGTCTGTAAAATGGCTGTTGGTTTCATGCCCTTCTTTTTCTCCTCTGATGATAACAGGTCCAGCCCTCCTCACATCCACTCGAACTGTGGAAATAGCTTCTTAGTAGGTCTCCTCTTTCCACCTCATTCGCCACATGACCCCAGAATTGGCTTTATAACATGTGGCTGGTGATATCACACAAATACATGAAAACTTGCAATGTCATTGCCTATAGAAAAGCATTCCTAGCATTTAGCCGAGATTAAACTGTTCCCCAGCGCTTGATACCACACTGTCTTCTCACTATGGTTCTCAGAACCACTCTGCTAACTAGATAAATGAGACTCTTCAGTTTCCATGTATCAATGTGCTCCCGTCACACCTGTTATGGTTCATATCTAGATACCCCCCCAAAGTCTCGTGCATTCAGAGGCAGGCCTTTGGGGAGGTGCCTGGATTCTAGGGCATTATAACTGACTTGTGTTAGGAAGGGGGGACTGCTCGGAAGAAACAAGTCACTGGGGCTTGACCTGGAAGGGTGTATCCACAACGCCGGGATCTTCCCTTGCCTCTCCACTCCCTGGCCGCAATGAGGAGAGCAGCTTCCCTGTGCCAGCCCCTCTCCCACGCCACTAACTCTGCGAGGGCTGAAACTTCTGAACAGGTGAGCCGAAATAAACCTCTGTGCCTTTAAATGGCGGCTGTTGGGTATTTTATCCCAGTGACAGCGACAGTGACTAAGACATCCCCACATAGATTCCATATACCCATTTTCCTGGTGCACTTTTGGACAGCCTTCAAAATTGAGTTAATGTGACCTCTTTTGTGAAGATACTTTTGAACTCTCCATCAGACAGAAAGTATCTAATCCTTGGTGCTACCAAAGCACATTTTTATATGTTTAAAAAAAATACTCAGTGAATAAACCAGTCCCCTACTAAACTCCAATTCCTATGAGAATAGAGACTTTGCCTTGCTTATTCCTTTTTTCTCCATTCCTTACAATTGCATGCCACAAATAAGTAAACAAACATTTTTGGAGTGGATGAATTATCATCATAAGGGAGATCAAGGATCTGAACCCATTTGATCTTGTTGGTAAGGTTTAAAGTTCAATTTAGTGTTCAATAGACAACAGAAGTGAAGCATCCCGGGAAAATTATTAGGACAATGATAATTTTGTCTTTTGCCAGCTAAGTCCCCAAATCTTTTTCAAGTGCTGAACACGTGATTCTATTAGCTACTGTTAAAATAAAACAGAGTTTCAAGTAAAGTGTTTTCTTCATCTCATTACTATCAAATATCATGCTTTTTGTACATTTTCTGGATTGGAACGTAGTGATAAAATACTATTTTAATAAATAGCTCTTATGTATCAACAACGGTAATGTGTGTTTGGGTTTGTTAGATAACACTGTTATAAGTATTCTCTCATATGGGAGTATTCTGGCTTTTGATATATTAGGTGATCCATGAATTTCCCAGTGGTTTATATCCATTTTAATTACAGTCAGCTACAAAAGTCTAATTTAGTTTCATATATATTCAGCAACCCCATCCATAAATATTCTTAATTTTTATCTTAGTAGATTTCTTGATACAAATACTTTTGGTTTCCCAGTTAATTTTATGGAGTATAAGAAATTTCAGAATTTTATATTTTGATATTTTCAAAACCAGCAGATGTCAGTACAGCGCTGGTTTTAAGATTAAGAACAATAATGAAAACACGCCATCGAGTTAAAATTTCAAAAGCTTTAACTCATCATTGTTATTCTAGTTATAGAAATATTCAAATTCCAACATAGCTTTAAAAAATAAAAACACGTCCTATCTTACAGGCATATAAATGGTATTAATTTTTAGGAGTGGACTTAAATTTTCCAATTTAATTTCTAGAAATACATTGTGTTTCTTGGTGCATCTTCATAAGAACATATGGGCCAGGTGAAGAATGAGACACATTGAGAGCTCTAAATCGATGGATCCAGGCCACATGTGGCTGAAAACCTGTCAGGAACGTCTTTGTATCTTATACCTTAAGAATCTCAAAGTCAAAGTCGGGCACAGTGGCACACACCTGTGATCCCAGCACTCAGAGGCTGAGGCAGGAAGATCAACACGAATTCGAGGCCAGCCTGGACTACATAGTGAGGTCAAGGCCAGTCTGAATTACCTAGTGAGGTCAAGGCAAGTCTGAATTACATAGTGAGGATTTATCTCAAAAAAGAAAGAAAGAAAGACAGAAAGACAGAAAGACAGAAAGACAGAAAGAAAGAAAGAAAGAAAGAAAGAAAGAAGAGAAAAAAGAAAAGAAAAGAAAAGAGAAGAAAAGAAAAGAAAAAAAAGAAAAGAGAATCTCAGATAAAACAATCTCAGTCAAGAAGCAAAGAGATAAAACAGAAGTACTTCTTGGGTTTCTTCATTGTTCAATGTAGAATTTGGTTTCTTCATCATTCACTGGGAGTTTTAAAAAATCTTTCTTACTTTAAAATGGCATTTACTGATATATTTTACTCAAGAATGTATGTCTCTAGGGAAGGTGCTGTATTTTCAAAGGAAGTGGCTACTAGATGCTGATGATGATATGATAAGCCTTCCACATAACAATGCTAAGAAGTGTAAAAATGAGGGATTAAATGGTCTAAACCATACCATTAATTTTCTGAAGCTAAAATATACAGAGGAAGTCTTCCTATTTAACATATATTAAGAAGCTTTTTTCAAAATTTAAAATCCCATATTTAAAAACCGATTGATTCATCAAAACAAGTAAATATTTCTACTAGAAACTGAAGTTTACACTTGTGAATAAGGAGGTAAATAATTCAGAAAACACATGACAGATGTTCAAAATTTGTACCTATCTCATCAATTGGAAACTAAGTCTGCTGTGCAAGAAGTATATAATTTAAATTTTGTTTTTAAGGAAACATCTCAGTAACATGCCCACCTGGTTCAAGGCCTTGTGCTGATGCTCTGAAGTGTGTATCAGCTGATTTATTTTGTGATGGAGAAATAAACTGTCCAGACGGTTCTGATGAAGACAACAAATTCTGTGGTAAGGTCGCCCACCTGCTTCTGTCCTCGCTTCCTTTTTTCCTCCCTCACTGTACACACACACACTGAAATTTCAAACACCTGAAACAACGAACTATTCCAATAGCCATGTGTATCATTTAATGCAGAGATCTAAAAATAATTGTATTAATATTTTCCCAAACTTTATTACATGACATTAAATATACTGCTTTTATAAAATTCCATTTGCTATTTATATAGAGGATACTCTAATCAGTAATATCTATGATTAATTTTTATTCATTCTCTATAATGAACTAGTCGAAACTCTTCTGAACTTGAATCCTGACTTACACATTACCACTTGTTACTAATGCTTTTTTCACCATCATGAGATCAGTTTATTTCTATTTTAATCACACCTAACTCAGTGAGCATCACTCAGCTTTGATTTTTGCTTTGATTTGCTTCTTGTAGTTCAGTGAATAATGCAGACAATTATGGTTAACAAATCACTGTCACTTTAATAAAAATAAAGCTGTGTTTTATTTGTGTATTTTGGCACTGTTTTGGAGTGCGATTATTATTAGAGATTTAAATAGCATAAATTATGATTCTAACTGATTAAATATGTTTTCTTCATTTTATATGGGTTCCATTAAGCAATCTTCCCAGAAAGCAGTACCTAAGTGGAAAACTTATTTTCATTGTAACAGACCTAAGTAGATTACCACACCTGGGTACATACAGATGAGCAAGCAAGGTGAAGAACCACTTGGGGAAGGCTAGCCTACAATTTGTCTTTGAAAAATTAAGCAGAGAACATGAATTTAACATTATTTTGGTAAGGTTTGTAATTGTTTTAAAAT
Organism: Hystrix cristata; assembly: GCA_004026905.1. Taxonomy (NCBI): domain Eukaryota; kingdom Metazoa; phylum Chordata; class Mammalia; order Rodentia; family Hystricidae; genus Hystrix; species Hystrix cristata. Next base: position 27,702 of record PVJO010014350.1, read on the forward strand.
TGACTGTGAGTATAGTTAAGAGCTACAATTACTATCGTGGCTCGTTCTTCTGCCATTCATTACACTTTTCTCATCTCGGTAAATATTAATGGAAGATGAAGCTTACAATAAGAAGCAAAGTTTTCAACGTTACCTACTGGCTTGGAACATAGTTTATAAGACAGGCAGCTCTCCTAAAGAGACTTCCACTCAGCAGTCCCCATTCAGGTGTTCTTGGGTGCAATCCAAACCCGTGAAGTTAACTGCATACACTGAAGTGCGCTCAGAACTAACCATGGAACGTGCAGCCTACATAATATTTCTAATCTGTTTTATATGACTAAGTTACTCAAAAAGGAAAACAGCACTCTTTTTTGCTATAATTTTTCAGGCTTTTTCCGAAATCTTTCTAGAGAGAATATGATACAAGTGTGCCATCATGAGGTAACAGAGGTGATGCTGATTTCTGCTTCAAAAATAACATAATGTATATCAGAGATAGAAACGTAGCATTAAGTCTCTATAATGATAATTACAACTGTAAGTGTGGGGAAAAGCAAACTTAATGCATTAGGTGAATTAAATAATCAGAAAATGTATCACACCTGTAATTTTGTCTCTAACCTCATGGGGTTCCTAATTTTATGTTAAGTTAATGTCAATGCATATCAAAAGTCACAAGAATATTATATAACAGTGACATTTTGAAGTTTTAAAGCAACGTGTTACTTTTCTGAGCCACTACACACTCATACAGAGCCTCAGTATTAGAAATGAATTAATTACCTAAGTTTGCTTTAAACACATACTCAAACTGCATTATTATTTCTCAGTGTCTCTGGTTTGATGTCTACTCAACCTTAGTATCAACTTGCCTCCCATGTTACTGACCCCCCAAGCCTCTGTATTCTCATTTACCATTTTTCTAAATTCTCTTCTTTGTATTCTGAAGTTAGCATTGTATTTATTTTTGGTAAATAAATTTTAATCACTTGTGAGAAAAGGTAGTCGAAAAATAAATCAGCTTGCTTTTAACCAGCAAGAATTCAAGAATAAAAGTTGTCGTATCATTTTAATCATTGACAAGAATGAGCCCAGAAGCCTCGTGGACTTTCCTTTAGCACCAATTTAAAATTTTGGTATTGTAATTTCCACTTCAAAGTCCTTGAATCAATTCAAGAAAAAAACCTGTAACATTAATTTAATACACATTTTCTCTGTATTCGGTTGACCTTTGCTCTTTCTCTCTTACTTATTTTGGTCCAGCTGTGAGCTCTAATTCCAGTTTGTGTTATTAATAGAGTCACATTAATGTTGACTTCCTCGTGCAGCTTCTTTTTTTAGTCTTTGGTTATTTAAGTTTGCACAATTTATAGCTGACTATAGCTGAACCAAGATTTCTTTGAATTGTTTTCCTCTTCTGATTAGAATTGCATCAGCAAGAAAGTTCGCTTTTCAGCTGACCTGCGAGAAGGAAAAATGCTGACTCATGGCCTTTCGGGCAAAGGTGCAGGCCTATTTTAAAGTTGGCAAGTGTCTATAATTTGCATACTGCGTGTGTATGTGCATAATAGATCTTGGTGGGCGGGTACGGGTCATGTTTGATTTGTATACCGCCTATGCCGGGGAATTCAATCCCCTGAACAAACACGCGATTAATAAACGGTGCGCCAGCAGAGGGCGCGCTCGCCGGGTTCTCCTGGCTCACTCGCAGGAACTCCGTCCCGTTGCAGGCAACGGTGGCTGGTATTTGACAGACTCGTTTTCTCCCCCTCGAAATTCTTTTCTGACTCTGCGCTACGAAACGCTCAGTATATACACAGTCATAATCATGAACGCCCAGCGATACTGCTTATCCGTGACTGAATTACATATTTTTCCCAAAAGCCTATCCTGCTTCATTGTCATATATAAAATTAGTTTCTTCAAATACATCCTAAAATTAAGTGAAATAATATGTAAGAAAGCCGTATTTCCTAAAATGGCAATATTTTAGCATTCTGAACTTTGCTATTGTAAGGAGTCCAACATTGTAGTAATTTCATTTTATTTTATTTTATTTTTAGTAATTTCATTTTAAATAACTTCAGAGCTATTCCTTTCCTTTGCTTACATCAGGAATTTACCAGAGGCCTTTGAGAGCAGAATTCAACATGTAGGTTATCCATCCCTCAAAGAAAAACAACTTCATGGAAAACTGGAAGACACATTGATTTAAGTACTATGATAAACAATCTTAGCAATGTGAGACAGTCACATTTCCTTCATCCCCTATATCACAGTCCCCAAAATGCCACGGGACTGCCGTTTATAGGCACCGAGGCCACCCTCACTGCCCCCAGATCCCTACAAGGGGTCTATTACGACCTGCTCACAGACAAAGGAAGAATATTACAGAAGTTTTGTTTGTTCTTTTGTTTGTTGGGGTGTGTTATGTTTTAAAAATTACATTTGGGAATTAACACAATTACCTTCGTATTAGCTCATTGGCCACGTTAGTCACATGGCTTCATCTGACTGGCAAGATTTCAAACGTGAATATCATCATGTACATGTTTAATCAGGAGCTTAAACAGACTGTCAGGTATAGCAAAATCTCTGTCATAAGAGCCAAAACTCAACTTCTCAAAAAAGTACAAATTGTGTATACCAAAAACCCTTTGATACCCTTTTTAAAGAAATATGTAATGATGAATTTGAAGAATTATTAAAATTTCACCAGCTTTGCAAGTTGATTTTACAAATTCTTTTGCTGGCTTTGTTTTGTTCCTTTTTTTTTTTTTTTTTTTTTTTTTTTTTTTTTTTTTTTTTTGCCAAGCTTGTTTGTTGTAGAATGTTGTTGCAAACATAATCTGTATTATATTTTTCAGAATTTAAAAAAGATGTATTTTTTAGTCCCTCAGTTCTTTCACTTGCACGTGTAGCCCTGCGTTTCAGCTCAGAGCCTGGGCGATGCATCTGTAATAGCTCTGTTGTGGTATCAGAAAATATAACACAATCTGAGTTTAACTGGCATTTTTCTGCAGCCACAGCTTGTGATGGAAGATTTTTGTTGACTGGATCCTCTGGGTCTTTCCAGGCACCCCATTATCCAAAGCTATCTACATCAAGTGTGGTTTGCCAGTGGATTATAAGGTAAGATGCAGTCTCCCACATCCTGTTTAGTTCTAAAGTCTGTTCTTGATTTTGGGGCTTATCATTTTCAGTGTGCTCCCTAAGCAGGTATTATTTTCATTAACTATGAGGTGAAGGCTTCCCAACTGATAAACTATTCAAAAAGTTTCTCTGTACGTCTTGTCATTTTGAAAAAAATATTTTGTTGCATGAACAATATTGCTTAATAAATGGGGCCATATCGTTGGGCTCTGAAGCGATTATTCTTTTCCCCCGTGGCTGGCACAAATCATGTGCTGCCAAAGCAAATAGCATGTAAGTACGGCTGTGGAATTTCATGTCATTTGTAGATGTCTGAAGAATGTAGTTTTCCTCTGTTATCTACAGGAGATCGACTCCAGGCACTCCACCTCGGTGGATACCAAAATCTGGGGACACTCAAATCCTTTATATACAATGGCCCGATATTTACATAGAATCTCTGCACATTCTGCCATATTTTGGTGTGGGGTGATACTAGTGACACCCTCAGTCCTTTTTAAAACTTTTTAGAGATGGATCTCATTAAGTTGGCTGAAATGGCCTTGATCTTCCTGCCTCAGCTTCTTAAGTAGCTTGGATTATGAACATACGCCACTGGACTACTATTCCTGGCCTCCTGTACACAGTAAATCATTTTTAGATTGCTTATGATATCTAATGCATTGTAGACTCTATATAAATACTCGTTATACTGCATTGTTGAGGGAATAACAATGATGGAAAGTGTCTATACATGGTTAGTACTGACACGATTTCTGTTTTTAAATACTTTCAATCTACAGTTGGTTAAATTTGTGGATGTAGAATCCAGGGATGTGGAAAGCTAACTATAATTCCTTTATTATTATGCCAATAGTTGTATGAAAATATCCGAGAGTGTGATTTGGTTAGCTTCGCACATGCTAGGCAAGCAGGCCACCACTGAGCTACACCTCCAGCACCCCCCGTGCCATGTCTGGAGTGATGTTGGGATCAGTTACTACATTTCACTTCCGAGCTCTTCATTCAGCTGACTGATACAATTGTGATGACAGTCGACATCATCAGGCTGCTGACAGCCGATTAACCTTAATATTTACCTAAGCATCTCGCACGCAAGAGGAATACCTAATTAGTTACCTTCTTATCACTGAGACACAATACCAGACACCTGCAGCTCAAAGGAGTAAAGGTCTATTTTGGCTCACAGTTTGCGCAGGTTTCAGTCCATAGTTGGCAGGTTCCGAGGAAGGGCAGCATGGCGGAGGGGCAACACAGAGGAGAACTACTCAGTCATGGCCGGCCGGAAGCAGAGAGAGCGCAAGGGTGGAGGAGAGAGATAGACCCTTCCAGGCCACGCTCCAGTGAGCCACCCGCTTCAGTCAGGCTTCACTTCCTCACACCACATCATTTAGCTATCGACTCATCAGCGGACTAATCACCCGGTAAGTATCACGTCCAGGTGATCCAATCACCTCCCTGAAGTCCAACCTGTGAGCGCACGAGGCTTCGGGGGACGTCTGGATGTAAACTGTAACGCTGATGTTGCACCCAGATAGTCCAAGTGGAAAAATAGTTCATTCTCATATAAATATAAGGGATATTGATATAAAGTTATGTAATGATTTGTTTATACAATCTTTGGAACCTTTTTAATACTAAACAAAAATAATTTAGGCATTTAAACTCATTTCTTCATAAAAGTAGGTTAAGTTTAAAGGATTTATGAGCAGAACACACAAAAAAGCTTTTACTACCATGACAGTATAATTTATGCAATAACCATCTTATATTATTAATAATTTATGTTTCTATTTACATCCATTTCATTTTTTAAATTTTTAAGAATTCACTATTGGCACAGCAAAGATTTAAAAAAAAAAAAAAAACCTACAAAATAAAAAAAAAAATTACCCTAAAACAAATACCTTACCTCATGATAAAATTATAATTCAATTAGTCACAAAAATAATCTAACTTTTTCTCAAAGCTAAATCAAACATGCATTTACCATGGGGTTTGAGGTTTTCTTCCCCCAGTGGTGGTGAAAGTAGGTGTAAAGATATTTCTTTACATCCTTGGAAGCCCAAATAAGTAGTGGAGAACTATTTAACATGCAATGAAACTATATTTCAGGCTGGACTAACCCGCCTAAAAATTGTGGTTACATTTAGCCTAGGGCCAATTGATAAGAGTGCAGGCATTAGATAACAACCTGTGTGTTCAAATCTCAATTCTTTTGATAAAAGAAGTACGATCTCAGGCAAATAAAACTTTCTGGCCCTCAATACTTCCATCTATAGAGTTCAGCTTCTTTAATTACTGAGGTTAATCATTATAAAATTTTAAATGAATATAAATTGCCTGACATATATATTCACTAAAAATGGACTATAAAATATTAGATAATAGCGCAAAAATACTAAATGTATACATTAAATTTAGAAAAGTATCCATTTCTTTTTTAAAAAAATCAGAAGATAACAAAGATGTCTAATATTATAAAAACATTAGATTATTAATCTTACTTTTACTTTTTAAAATAGTTATTTTATTGGTACATTTTAGATATATATGTGATCACATTCATCATAGAAATTTTGTACCTGTACATGATAGCTCTTGATTTTTCCCTTCCCTCCCCTCCATTCAACTCTTCTTCCCATATTTACAACAGTTTTGTTTCCATTTTTTCCATCTTTTCTCTTTTCTTTTCCTTTTCCCTTTCTTCCTTTCCCCCTCCTTCTCCCCTAGCTCCCCTTCCCCTTTGAACCTGTTATTCGTATTTCATAATATCTATTATGCGTTTTGGTCTTAAAAATCATTAGCATTCCTATATACGAATAAACTCACTAAGAAAGAAATTAGAGAAGTCACACCTTTCACAATAGCATCATAATAAAATGAAATACTTAGGAATCAATCTAATGAAGGAAGTAAAAGAACTTTACACTGAAAACTACAGTACTCTGGAAAAGGAGATCAAAGAGGGTATCAGAAAACCGAAAGATATGCCTTGTTCTTGGGTAAGAAGAACCAATATGGAGAAAATGGCCATACTTCCTAAATTACTGTAGAGATTTAATGCAATCCCAATCAAAATACCAATAGCATACCTCACAGAATTAGAGAAAACAATACTAAAATTCATGTGGAATCTGAAAAGACCAAGAATAGCAAAAACAATTCTGGGCAACAAAGGCAAGACAGGTGGTATCACAATTCCTGAGTTGAGATTATACTACAAAGCTCCTGTGAGAAATACTTTTACTTTTTAAATGCCTGTGTTTTTAGCACAAATGAATTGGTTGTTCTGAAACACAGAAAAAAAGAAAGGAGTATGTCCTTATTTCTCAATTCTACCTCGAGTATCAATTCTGAGAAGGCTCAAATTTCTGATCCTGACACTTCAGTGAGGCAGTGGAGTGTTGCCCTGGACCAGTGACAATGAATCTTTCAGAGCTTTCAATGATACAAACAGCCGGATGCAACATGTGTGCCATAGGTTCACCATGACTGCCCTCGGCACTTTTTCCCCAAACCATCTGAAATGTAAAATCCTGTATTTAAGTATCGAATTTATACTTTCTAACAAACCTGTCACACTTCTTCCTACAATGACATGAAAATTACATGGATTATATTTTACATCAGATTATTTCTTACAGCAACAGTCATGTACTAGTTTCTACAAAGAGTTGACGAATACAAGGATGCATAAATTAATCTCTGTCTTTGAGTCACACAAATGCTGGCAAGCAAGGCATTTATGCCACTAACAATTATAGAGTATGATAATTTCCATGACAATACACATGGGTTAGAAGACTTACTATTGTTAATGTGTTCATACCACAAATTGAGGTACGAGTTTAGTGCAATCCCTATCAAAATACTAATAGAGATATACAGAAACAGAAAAATCCCAAAATTCATATGAAACCATAAAGGCAGCTGAAACGCTCGAACAACCTTGTTAACGAAGAATAAAACTAAAAGCATCATATTTTTTTATTTCAAAACACATTTTGAAGCTATAGTAATGTCCTGGCATCATGAGAAACACATAGACCAACAGACCAAAAGCCACAAAATAAACATTTATGTATGTAGTCAAATATCTTCAACAAGAGTACTAAGACTATACAAGAGAATTGATAATCTCATGAACAAATGGTATTGGGAAAACCTGAAATCCATATTTAAAAAATGAAATGAGACCTTTATCTTAAAATGTTCATAGAAATGTATGTAGAATGGATAGAAAACTTAAATGCAAAACCTAAAACCATAAAACTTCTAGAAGAAAACACAAGACATTGGTCTTGCAATAATTTCGTGGATATGACAGCAATAATACAAGCAATATTAGTGAACAGATGAATAAGACTACATTAAACTACAAGGTTTCTGCATGGCAGAGAATACAATCCACAGAGTAAAATGGCAACCCGCAGAGTGAGAGTAAATATTTGCTAATAATTTATCCCCTAATTGTTAATATCTAAAATGTATAAGAACTTCCTACAACTTAATATCGAAAAACAATTAAGTAATGTAATGAAAAATAAACAAAAGTCTTTCATAAGTATTTGTCCAAAGACATGCAAGTTACCAACAAGTGCATGCACAGATGTCCCCCAACCCTAATCATCAGGGAAATGTGAATCAAAACCATTAGGAGATAACACCTTCTACCTGATGGGATGGCCATTACCAAAAAATAAACAAAATAGAAGAGGTGATGACAAGAATGCAGAGAGATCAGAACTTTCATGAATTAATAGAAATGTAAAAATGGTGCACTTGCTATGGAAAACAGTATGTAGTTTCCTCAGAAATTATTTAATCCACAATCCCAATCCAAACTCAAGGAGAGTGGAACAATGGCTGCCAGGGGCCAGAGGTGCAGAGCACTGGGGAATCATGTTCAATGGATAGAGTTACACTTGCCCTAATGAAAAACCTCTTGCCATCTGCTATCCACTGTTGTGTTTGTAGTTTAACAGTACTGTATACTTAAACATTTGTTAAGAGGATAGATCTTATATTATATGTTTTTTTAACTTAACAAACAATATATGTTAAATTCTAGAATCTATTAAAGATTTGACTAAGAGTATTATAATCTTTTATTTTTTGCTTTTAATTTAGTGTAAACCAAGGACTTTCAATTGAACTAAGCTTCGATTCCTTTAATATAAAGAATGGAGATTTGTTAAATATTTATGAAGGTGTAGGACCAAGCAAGATTTTAAGAGGTAAGTAAAACAAATATTAACCCATTATCAAAATGAAAAGATATGGGGGGTTTTATAGAGTATGTCTTCCCTTTGATTTTAAATTTAATATGCACTTCAAATATAAGTAACTGAAAGGGAATAATCAATATGCATATGTACTGTACCGCCTCCCCGTGATGAATGCATTTATTATGTATTGCAAACAAGTACTGAGGAAAATAAATTTTAAAAAGAAATAGCAAAATTGGTTATAAAAGTTATAACCAATTAATCATAAAAGTTAGATATTTATAGCAAAAGAATTACTTTGTAATACAATCATTGCTATCTCACATGTTCTTCTTGTGATAGATGTTTAAAAATCATATGAAAGTATAATTATATATTAGTATATATGTACTGTTCAAATGTTATTCCCCATAAGACAAACAACTGGATATGCCTTATTACACTATTTTTCTCTGACATTCAAGCCCTCTTTCAAATAGACAAGTTCTGTTACCCTATTTGTGCCCGTCTTAATGCATGCACTCAAATATTGAGTACAAGGCTCCCATTCCCTGGCACAAGGACAGAGTCACAGAATGCATTTGGTCATGATCTCTGCCTTTACAATCTAATTGGTGAGGGAGAGAACTAGTTAAGGGCACTAATAGTCACCATTGTAGCACAGGGAAAGTATTTCTTATTATAAGACTTTACGGAAGATGTCGTATTATGAGAGGAAACTGAGGCACGGAAGACTAGTAAGACATGGAGCTAGGACTAAATTGAATATTTACTATGAAACTCCAGCTTTTCTAGACCCTCTACTACTTTTATGGATACCGAGGATACCTCCCTTTCACATGATCTGTAGTTCTACTTCTCTTTTTGGTGAAGGAAACTTTAAAAATTGATGAAAATTTTACACAATTACTACTGACACATAATTCTACGACATTTCCAGAGGTTGTGTGTGTGTTTTTAAGGAGATTAATGGACCTCAGAACATAAGCTCTGAACTATCTTGACCAGTAAAATAACAGTAGAAAACGTGGGGATCTACCTCATTACAGCTATCAAAGGAGCCATTCGGCCACTATCTTTATTCAGATCCAAGGAGAAGCCACTTGCAAAAGAATCACAATGCAGTGGAAATTAAAGCAAGAAAGAAAAAAGAAAAGTTTCTAGAATACTCAATAGTTCATGAATGCTTCTCCTGTTAAAATTCAATAAATAACATCAACCTTTTGTTCTCCAATCTTCGAGAGTGGTGCTTTACACAGACCTGAATCTGATATTAGTTCAGATTATCCAACAAAAAAGCCAAACCATTCTTAACCCTTTCTTCATCATAGCCATCAATAAAAAATCCTTTCAGACCTTGTTTGTCTTACTGGTCCCTATGCCATTTTAATATTTTATATATTCTATATATCTGCTTATATATGTATATCTGGGCTTTACCTATCTAAAAATCAAGAATTCTTTTTGCCCCTGAAAACCAATTTTCACCCTCTTAGAAGACCCTATATATTCCCACTAATGTCCTATAACAAATATTTTCATCAATTCATCATAGGAGCATGTTTCATATCCCAAGCATTATACTAACTCTTGAGAATCAAAAATCGAAAGATATGTCCTGAGTAGTTTAAAGTTAAGGCAGCGTTATAATAAAATTAATAAAAAATGCTATTGGAGCAATCCTTAATTGACTTAGTATTATTTTGAGATCCAAAAGTTATATGGGGAAAGAGCCAAATACACATTTTAGTTTTCACTATTACAACTCTTTTAACTCATGTCAGTGTGGCACAGGACAGACCAAGTAAAGCGAAACTTCTAATTTGATAACTGCTAATCTTTGTGTTTCTTAGAGGAATTTTTCAATGAAGACTGGATTTCTTTCTTTTTACATGTGTGTGTATGTTCCTAGTCATTAAAAATTAGAAATATGCTTTTTTCAAACCATGAGTCTGTATAATTTGAGCATTTCTAATGCTAAAGAGAAGAGACACTTCAATTAAAATTAATCATACAAGTAACACTCTCAGTTAACTGAATGATATTGGACAGCTGTATTGATGAATCAGTCAATAAACTGATGAATTAATAAAATGGGTGGGTGAAGAGATGGACGGAAGGACCATAGACACATAACAACCCTTCATATTCTTTTGTAGCTTCTCTTTTTGGAATCGATCCTGGCATAATTAGAATTTTTTCCAACCAAGTTACTGCCACCTTTCTTATCGAATCTGATGAAAGTAATTATATTGGCTTCAATGCATCATATACTATATTTAATACCAATGAGCTTAATGGTAAGTAATATTTTACTCACTAATCTTTTAATTTTCAGATGCTTTAATATTGTAATAGAATTTTAAAAGTAGTAGAAAGTAAAATTTTCATTTTGTAAGGTCTTTATTGGCTATCTTTTATGTGCTTCTCTCTTTACTTGACACTTAAGAAACATAAAGGAGAACATGGCTAACATTCTTCAAATAAGCAGTTTGAGAAAAATTATGTTAATGCAAAAATTAAATTAAAGTTGTATGTATTGAAACTAGTCCAAGTAAAAAGATCACAAAAATAATTCAGAGAAATTGCTGCACAAACTTAATTTTAATCAAATTACTAAATATAATTATAAGGAGAGAGAAAAGTATGGGACAGAGTTTATATAGATTAACCAGTGGAGACAAGATATAAAACTTAATAGCAAAACTTGTATTTACTACAACCCTAATAAATACAAGAAACACATTAATTTAAACAAAAAGTTGAGTTTTTTTTAACTAAATGGAATGAAACTATTAAAATTAACAAAAAAAGATTTCATGTATGTCATTCAATTATAAGATGTATAAAGTTAGATAAAGTTAGATGTATAAACTTTCAGTGCAAATCTAACAACTGTTCACATAGTGTACTACATTGAAAGAATTTTTCTTTCTTTTTAATCACAGAGTATGAGAAAATAAATTGTAACTTTGAGGATGGCTTCTGTTTCTGGATCCAGGATCTAACTGATGATAATGAATGGGAAAGGAGTCAGGGAACCACTTTTCCCTATACTGGACCATATTTTGACCACACTTTCGGCAATATTTCAGGTTTACTTTATATTTACTTCATGAATCAAAAGAAAAGAAGTGTGTGCTCTGTGGTTTAAAGAGAGCAGTATTAAATGAAAAGGTCTTTTCCGTTTTTTTGTTAAACTATGTCGTAATAAATCCATTTAAAGGAAAAGTGGTAATCAAATAGATAAGTAAAAGTGTGTTTCATGAAATACATTATTTTAACCTATATACTCATCCATAAAATGTTGAGAAATGAACAAGGGCCGTTAGGGACCAGGAGACTAAAGTGTTGCGCTAGATTTGCCATTTATTATTAACTAAGTAGACCTGTGGGAGTTAATTAACTTTCCTGATTGTTGGTGTGCTTTGACTTAATTTCATTTTCTGATTATTCATTGCTAGAGTAAAGAAATATAATCAGTTTGGGGTTAGTGATTTTGTACCCTGGAGTTTTTCTGAACTTGTGTACTTTTATTAAAGAATTCCTTAAAATTATCTATATGCAAGATCATACCATCCTGAAATGGAGATATGTTTGTTTCAGGGAAACCCTGTGGAAGGCTGATTGAAGAACATGTCTTAAGAGCATGCGCATGTTTTTGTCTGAATGGGATATTAAATTGAATTGCAAGTGGAAACATTAGCATTGGAGACAATAACATTTGACTAAGAAAGTTAAAATTATGGTGTAGTATCTGGAGATAAGGAACTTGTAGTGGGAAGATCACTCCCAAAAGCTTTGGAAGCACATATTCATAATACACACATTGCTTGTTTAATGACCAAGTTCCATTCCCGGAACTAGGGGATTGAATAAACTTGTCACTAAATGAGAAATTGTATATAGTACGTACATTACAATATTCAGAACTCAGAAATGGCCAAAGGAAATTCCAACTTGATGAATTTGCTTTTATTTGCATAACTCTTACATGCAGTACTGTAGTGTCTAACAGAACATAAAACTACAGTCCTGTACTGTACAACACAATCAACAAAAATTACAGTACTGTGTAAGTGGTAGGTTTAAAATCTGAACAACATGTTTTGGTCATAAGTCCAAACAATCATTGCAGAAGTAGGTCATTAAATGAGGAATATCTGGTCAAATAAAATCACTGAATATAGGCCAGAAATACAGCAGTAATATGAATCTTAAAACTAAGGAAATTTTGGAAAAAAATGACTAAAAATTTGTGTGCTTGTATAAATTTGTTAAACAAAAAAGAAGTCCATCGCACAATATGATTTGCTGGAAGGTTTTTGATAAAAATGCATTTCTATACAAAATAGAAATTAAAATCTTTATTTAACTCTACGTGGTTCTAGCCATTGAGGGCACAAATCACGTATTACCTCTTCTGCAGTCTGTCAGAACCCCCAAGTTCAATTATCTCCCATTAAACACTCTAAGCAGCTCTTTTGTTTCTCTTGCCAGAGAAAAATATGTTTTCTTACTTACTGGCTTCCTTTCACTGCAGTGTTCTTTCCGGTAAACAGTAGGCACAGACTGAATTTCTACTACTAGCCATTGGTGCTTAGTACACAGACATGGACTGAAACCATTTTTGGATTTCATAGCATTCTGTGCCTGACTCAATCAACATGTAAACCTATTTTGTTTTTAATTTGTGGAGAATGTCTAAAATTTTGAATCAATAAGTAATTTCTGAATAATTTATGGACTGAATGAAACAGCTTATAGCATTAAAAATTTTAATTGCACATACTTTATAATTTATTATCAATGGTCACTTGCATTATAAAGATTAGTATCTTTGTTTTTATGATCTGAAAAGTAAATAGTTAATTTAATGTGACCTGTGACTGGTATCTACTAAGAGTACTCAGAGTTAATTTTTTCAGGATAAAAAAGCAATGACTTCCTGAAAATATGGTTATCATACTTCTTTAACTTAATCAAAATATTTTTGTTAAAAATGGCTACTTTTAATCTATTTTCATAGTCATTACCAAAAATGCATTTAATCTTTCATTCTTCTATTGAAGAAGCATTTTTTTCAAGAATAAGTTTCCATTCAAGACACACTTAGTGTGTTTCTGGGCAAAATCAAGACCAGACCGTCTGTTTTCATAGCTCACATGTTGCATCAAGGAAAGCTAGAAAGTAAACTGTGTATGTGAAGAGTATGTTCTGGTATGTTTAGTGTGAGTGAGTCGTCTGGTAAGATGTAAAGCTTGGAGAAGGAAAATGGTAGGACTAGTACTAAGGCTCTATAGCAAATTAAAACACAGTACCCAGTGAAGGTACATTTGTAAAAGTGGATTTGAATCAAAACTTGAAGGAATTAAAGGGCTCATATAGGTTAGGTCACCTGGAGGGGACAGACAGAGCATGACTGCCAAGGTGACCCAAGGTGACCTTCCCCATGCCAAGGTCAGAGGGGAGGGGGAGTAACTGAGGCTGCTGAGCACGGAGTGGTAGAAGTCACTCTGACTGCTAGGCAGATAATAGGTCGTGGAGGGCATGAGTATTTATTATGAGACAGTGCAAGGCTGTTCCCTGACCCAGACAAGAGCACTTGGGACTCAGATCAGGGAGCAGATGCAGTGAGAAGGCATCAGATCCTAGATATGGCTTGAAAGTAGTGACAACAGAATCTTGCTAAATTACCACCGTGGACCCACATATAAAATACGTGCTCTGTATAAATGGCCAATGCAGTGGGACCAAAAATAGTATTGAAAATAAAGACGTGTATTCTCTTACATAATTAATCTTCTTTGAGTAGGCTATTTCCCAGAGCCTGATCCTCCATGGACAAATTAGTGACCTGCAAAGCCAAAAACTAACCCCTAGCTGATAATCATTACAGCCCTCAGAAGAAGGAAGAAAACTGTCAAATAATCGAATCCTTTTTATCCTACAGTATAAAAAAAAAAAGTCTCTACCTCAAGAGGAAAGTGCAGAACACATTTATATCTATTGACTCTGACAGATACCTTTTTATGTAGGTGAAATCTTTGATGTTCAAATTATCATTTTTCTACTTTTATGTCATCATAACAAAGATAAAATAATTCCATTGGTATTTGAAGAGTATGAGTGCATTACAGGAGAAAAAATGGTGTCGGCTTGCCAACAGATTAAATAACTAAAGAAGATGAAACTGACCAAAGTGAAACAGGTTGAATGTCAGGTGGAGATTTTAAATAGTTGGGTGGGAAACGGAGTCTCAGGAGAAAGTCCTGTAAGAGGAATTATTTAAAATTAGATAAGGTAGAGCAGGTTAGAGTGCACTAGAGGCAGCAAAGTAATGAGGACGATGATAGAGCCTAATAGGTCCTCTCCAACTCTCCTACCTGTGATTTCATAATCTACCACTTATTCACCCCCAGGGGCATTTTTCTTCCAACTGGGTCTTTTATGTGTCAGAATATCCTACCTCTGAAATTGGAAAAGAATTAAATATCTCCTGCTGTAAAGTTTTTTTTTTCTTTGCCTTTACTTTAAATGACAGGAAAATCTAAATGAAACAGATAGACTTTGATTTAACATTGCTTTAGAGAGAAACAGCTAAGCCCTTTCATTTTGCAGACCTTCTGAAGATTGCTGTCTTGGTAGAGGCACAGCTCCTAAATCTATGCACTGCCCTCACTCAGGGCTTCTCTGTACCTCTTAGAAGCAAAAGGAAGTGGGGGAGAGGGTGACACTGGTGTGGGGCAGCACTGCAGGGTGCTCATTTGTTCCTAACACGGTGGAAAATGAGGTCAGTAACACGTGAAGACTTCATGAATGTAGGGTCACCAATGGGCTCGCGGGCCCAAAGAGAACACTGCTTTCGTCACCTTTCTCGATGAGATTATCATTGTTCTAATGCTTGAAAGGCAGCAAAGTGAATAGCTAAAGATCGTTAGACTCTAGAGCGAGGAGCTTCGGCTGAATTTAAATCTGACCTCTCTTTAAGAACATTATCTCTCTTCTCTGCTTCAGTTCCCACATCTAGAAAGTGAGGTCAATGATAATAGTACCCAACTTTAGGATCATGTAACAAATATCAAATTGATTACCTAAAAAAAATTTTTTAGAAAAATGTGTGGGGTATGAAAAGTGCCATAAATGTTAAGTGTTATAACTATTTTCTTTCCAAGACACAAAAGTGTGCCAGAGACAACAATTATCCGGGGTACTGTTCTAAATAAGATGCTGGCAAGGAAAATAGTTATTTGGCTCAATTTTCAAAGGTACTAAAAAAGAGAATTAAGATGTGTTATGTACATGTACCTACTCTCCATAAGGAATGTAACCATTATGTACTGCAGACATGCACTACTAAAAAATAAAAACTGAAAAAGGAATATATTTGCCTTTCGCTTAGTATATAAACTTTTTATAAGTGTAACTTTAAGGTTTTCAAACAACCTTGTTTTTTTATCTTTCTTGTTGAGTCAAATTTTAGAAAATAATAGTACTTTCTAATATTGATAGACTCACTGAATTTGGACCTTCTTCAACCTAAACTTTCAATAATGTTTATCTACTAGGTCTGGTTAATTTTCCATAGACACATAACTCGCGAAGCCATTTCTGTCAACCTATTTTTCTTCTTGAAAGGAACTCCAGGTTTCCAAAAAGCACAACTATCTCTTCAGATTCTGCTGTCTATATCAGCATCTACACATGCTGAACACTTTTTATCTTGAACTGAGTTGTTTGATGGGAAGAAGTTAGATCCTGTACACAGAGAAATAAGCAGAAAAAGTGGCAGAAGGAAGTTGTGCAAAACAATGGCTCGAGAAAGAAGGTCACTGTGTGCACTAACTCTGAGGTTAACTCCAAGAGTACTAAAAGATTTGAAGAAAATTGAAGAATTTTAAAAGAAATAATCATCTAACTATGTAAATTCCATATGGTTATGAAAAATGTCTATTTAATCATTTCTTTTGTAAAGAATTTTAAGAAATGTAAAAAGCAGGTCAAGTAAATGTAACAAGAATGTATTAAATAATACTCAGCTACTCTTAGAGGAAATATAAAAATGAACACGTTATCTTTCTTTTTTCCCAAGTTCTAGCAAGTTTGAACTTACATATTATCCTTATGTGTAAGAAATGCACAGCAGAATATAACACAGTATTTGCTAAGTTCAAGGTGCCACTGAGAACTCAAAAGGAGTGGTTACTTCTAAGTGAGAGACTTTCTAAGGAGATGGTGGTTTGATTACATGATCTCAAATATTAGTATTGTCGTTGGACAGAGTCCAAGGTGGTGCCAAAGTGGGGCTATGGAGCTTTGGCTCTGCCCACCCACAGAGCAGATTGCAGATTACTGATTTCCATCACAGAGAACAAAAACCTCAGGACATGTCAGTAAGAGGCATAAAGAGATTCATTAGGCAGAATTAAAAGTACATATTCAAAAAATAGTGTGGGCCTTCAAAAGGGAGAGAGTTGGGTGCTATAGTCTGGATTCAGGATATTTATGTGTTTGAGGGGGGCATAACTCTGTCCAATGTGTAGACCTACAGAAAGCCTAGGTTTGATTTTCAGGAGAAAAGCCAGGGCAACCCCGGTAGAAAGATAATGGCTCATCTTGCTGGTGAAAGAACAGTTCATTTTATAGGAGAAAGGCTTGGCCCTATCTGCTAATTTTTGTTTTAAAATGGAAGATCTAGGATGTTTGGCTTAAAAATATTCTTTGAAACTCTTGAATCTGTTTCTCTATCTCCAGGTCAGGTTTCTGCCTTTTACTTTATCAGGTGAGCTAATCTGTAAGTTTATAATATGGCTAAGGGATTTGGAGTGTGATAGGCCTGGAAGTAAAGGAGCATAAACAAGCCTAGGAAATACGGATGTGGATAACCTGAGTAAACTTGATTGTGTCCTGAAGTTGAAGTCTTCCTAAAATTACAATTTGTAAATTATGATTTTCCTTTTCTCCTTCCTACCTACATTTATTTCTTCTACCCTACTCCAATAGGATTTTTTTAGTGGGAGGTGCTGAGGATCGAACTCAGGACCTTGCGTTGCTAGGCAAGCGCTCTGACCCTGAGCTAAATCCCCGATCCCTGTGGTAGAATTTTAACAAGGCATAATTGGAGAGGATGTAGAAGAACAGGAAAATAGAGAAATGATCCCAAAAGTCATAAAATTTTAGGTGTTTGGAAATATTAAAATAATCTAAATTTGTTGACATGCTGTATACACATATCTTTTTTTTTTTTTTTCTTTTGGTGCTGGGGATCGAACTCAGGGCCTTGTGCTTGCAACACAAGCACTCTAATCATTAAGCTAAATCCCCAGCCCCCATGCTGTATACACAGAGATGAATTATATGAACTATGACTGTAGGACATTGGGGGTCACAGATTTAAGGCCTCAGATTTCAAGGTGAATTCATACATGGTTTAATAGGACAAAAAAGAGTAAAACATCTTGAAAAAGGGACTAATTAGTTATGCATATATACCAATGCCCTGTGACAAATGTAATCATTATGTACTGTAAACATATATTAATAAAATAAAATAATTAAAAAGGAAAAAATAATAAAAGACCAATTAGGCTGCACATAAAGAAGCGTTCTCAAGCCTCAGGGGAGGTGGAGAATTCTAAAGAAGGATTACAGAAATTGGAATGAGTCCCACTGGGAATATTGCCTGCCGTGGCCTGGCTTGGGTCACCCGCCCTCCTGTTGCAGTTTCCTCTCCAGCTAATGAGATACAGCACTCAGCAAAACAGAGTACTGAGGACTGAGTGAAATTGTGAGAGCTTATCAAAAGAGGATGCAAGCTGAAATTGTGTCGCTTTAAAATTATTGAAATCGGGGGCTGGGGATTTAGCTCAGTGATTAGAATGCTTGCCTTGTAAGCACAAGGGCCTGAGTTCGATCCCCAGCACCACAAAAAAAAAAAAAAAAACATAAAATTATTGAAATCAAAAAGGCAGGATGGTCTTAAGAGGACTGAGGAGAGCGAGACCTAATGTTACCAGTGTTTGGGTCCTCCAAATTTTTTTGTCAGGTTCTTGGTGTCCTGAAGAAACAATTAGACAAGACACACAGAAAAGGTAGTGAGGATTTATGTTCATTGAAGACGGGAAAGAAATACTCTGCAGGCTGAGAACAGGCCAATGAAAAGGCCCGTAACAGCCACAGGGGTAAGAGCAGGGTTCTTCTAGTCTGGATTTGCTTCCTCTCTCATGAAAATAAAGCATTTGGAATGACTGTCCTATGGAAACTCACTAGACCTGGCATCAGATTTAAGCTTCGTGCTGTAGGTAAGTGAGGAGTTGAAGATGAAGCCTTTCTTACTGGTCCCACGAATAGTGTTGAGAAACTGCAGAGTCACCCAGATTCTGTGCTCTAGGCAGGTGCCCTGGGGGTCATGACTGACAGATTAGGGGCCAGCCCTAATCTCTTACCTCACTAACAGCGGCCTGTAAACATTTGTGAGGCTAGCAAATGCATTTGAATTCACTGGTCCCAGAGATCAAAATTAGAAACAATGTGTGCATGAAAGCTTAATCCGAAAAAGAAGAAAAACTTTTAATCATGTTAAAATGAAATGGGCTGCATGGGAATCCAAAGATTCCTGTCCATTCTGGCATGTTAACCCAAGTGATCTGTGGAGGCAAAATATCATAGATGAAATGTAAGAACTGATTTCTTTAAAATTTAGGAATTTTAGACCAATTAAAGTTTTATGTGAACTACAATTCTCTACATTCAGAATTCATAATTTAATACAGGATTCTTTCATCTTCTAATATGTTAACTGAAGAATTCAGCTTATATTACACTGATGATAATATTATATATTATTTTACTATATTATGGCCAATTCTATATGATCTCTACTATACTGTGCTTATTTATTTACTTACTAATGTAAAATCTATAAGGTGTTAGGGTATAAATAATTAATTTTGTTTTACGTGGACGTGAACTCATATCCTGGCTGTACTAGAATACCTTAAATATGTTGCTGCTTAGTGAGTAGATAATGGACTCAAAATTATTCAGATTATAATTAATTGACAATTAAAGTGTCCGAATATAAATAGAAGCACTATGTGTGTTTATGTATACAATTGCAGCTCACTAGAGATATTTTGGAATACTTTAAACTTCAGTACTTATACATGCATTCAGTAGTAATTATTCCCTCCTAACTATGTTTTAAGAGAGTAAAAATAAGTTCATCTTGAAATGAATTTGAAGTTGGGGATTTAGAAAATAAATTCTGAGACCCTTCCTTTGTTCTATCCTGCTCTTTTTCATTAGGTAATATAACAGAGAACTAACTAAATAGCTAAAATAAGTATTCATCAAATATCACAGCATATCTAAAACATTAAAAAAGTATTAGCAATATAAAAGGTTAAACATGAATTCTTTTTTACTCTTTAAAATCAGAATCCAATTAATGCACATATATTACTTTCATTAAGATATTTGACAGTGATTTCATATTAATAAAATATTTATTTTGAAAAATGTTTGCATCACTGATCTAACTGATACGCTATAGGGTATAGGCAGTCATAAAATTTCCTTTCTTCGTTTCTTTTTCGGACTCTGCAAGTTTTAAGTGAATGTTTGAATTTTATGAGTAACATATCCTATACTCTTCTGTTGGAAGATGCCTGATTTCAAGCAAAAACTAAACTTTAACAATTTATAAAGAATTGCATTGCAATCAAATTAGTCTAATATAATATTTGACTTATTTCACATTTTATTGTCATCTGCTTGTTGTTTCCTGTTATGAGTAAGGAACTAAGAATACAAAAAATTCCCCCAAGAAAATGCTTAAGATGTTCTTACTTTGTTCATTTTGAATGACTCAAATCATTGGTTGGAATAATGAATTCTAGAACAAAAAGTACTTTTTGCAGTGACTTGTGCTATTTTTAAAGCTTTTATATGGATAAGCACACTTCCCGCCCCACTGTTATATAATTAGTTGTCATTCAGGGGAATATAGAAGATGAAACCATTATAAGATCAAATAACTTCTCATTTGGAGATCAGCAGTAGAGTCGAAGGAATATGAAACTGAGGCTCTTTCAAACTCTTAACCTTGCTTTCAACTTTCAACTGCGTGCTTAAATACTTTTATAAATCATGAGTTAGCCTACCAGCATGTCTAAATATCCTCATGCACTGATTGTGAATTAGTTAAAATATATAGTAAATTGGATTTAAAGTGGGGATTCTAGAATCGTGAAGTGATTTTCCTAAATAGTTATTTGTTGCAGCAGAGTTGCTGTTTCTGAATTTGAGAGTAG
>PVJO010014351.1:0-48591 GCA_004026905.1 Hystrix cristata
TCATTCATATATAAATGGATGTTCCTGGAGAACATACGCTTAAGTGAAATAAATCAGACACTCATGAGCACACATCAAATTGTTTCTCTGATATGAGAAACCATAACTGTAAATACTCAGTCTCTTTAAATAGTGCTTATGCTGCTGAATGTCCATTTACAAGCACCATAACCAGACAGGAACTCAGCATAAACTCAGGGGGTCAGAGGGACGCTGCTGGCTAAATTTTGGAAACAGCTTATATGCTCATCGACAGATGAATGGATGAGGAAAATGTGGTAAGTATACACCACAGAGTACTACACTGCCATAAAGAAGAATAAACGTGAGGCATTCATAAGTAAATGGATGCACATTGAGACCATAATGTTAAGTGAAGTAAATCTGACACACAAGTTTAAATGTCACATGGTTTCTGCTCTATGAGAAACCCAAAGTATAAATAAGCAGCTAAATGAAAAATAGGTGATAGGAAATAGGGAGATCTTTTCAAATGGGATGGGGACCAACAGATGGAGGGAGGGGGAGTAAGGGGAGGGAAAGGTGGGGAAAAAAAAGAAGAAGAAAATGGAAATGGAGCTTCTGTAAATGGGAAGGGGACCAAGAGTTGGAAGGTTGAGGGAGGGGTGGGAGGGATAAGGAATGAAAAAGGAGCAAAGATGTGTTAGGTACATGTACCAACTCGCCCAATAAATGTAATCATTATATACTGGAAACAGGGACTAGTAAAAAAATTTTTTTTAAAAAGGATGTTACTGAACTAACATTTCTGCATTCTAAGACACAACCCTTTTTGCTTAACTGAAAGCCCTAGAAGTAACTTTAAAGTTAAAAAAAATTTAAATTAGAATTTTGCAGTAGAAACATTTCAAGCTTTACAGACAGAATACCAAAGTTCAAGGAATACTCGTGTAGTATGACCAAGGTCAAGTCAATGAGACTTCTTAGACTAAGTCTAATTATTTGTCAGTTTAGAAACCTTTTGTTCATCCTACTTACTCCCCAAGGGCTTTGTAAAGTTTCAAAGCATGTAATACTTGGTGATGCACTCTATAGCTACAGAATTCTTAAATGCTGAAAAATTTTTCTGATTCCTATGGCCATTTTTATTATTATTGAAATGTTTTGGTTAAGAAATACAGTATGAGAGATTATTCTAGAATGCTTTTGAGATGAAAATGAATACTTCAGTGGCTCCTTCTACCCCAGTTTAGTTAAGGCCAAAGAAAGAAATTTCTGGGAAAGTTAGACAACTGACAGGTCATTTCCCTAGCTAAATCAGAAAAAGAGCTAATCCCAAAGAGAAGGAAACTCAGAGAAAAATTCATAGGAGATATTATTTGAAAGAAGAAAACAACCATAATAACAAACATCACCAAGCTACACACAGAAGACAAGAGTTTTGAAAGCCCAGATTTTCGTAGAAAAACGTATTAGAAATAAAAAGCTAGAAAAAAATCCATCATTTAAAAACTATTTTATGTTAATTGCAGAGTAATTTAGTCTACTTTAAGAGATTTCCAAAATAAGATAATATACTACTTTTATTGAGTTTATGTTTTATGGTTATTAGGAGTATCTGTGCACCTCATTTTGTTAATCTCATCTTTTAAAGTAGTCAGGGTAAATTATTGTGGATAAGAGTCTAGCATCTTATCCCTTTAGTGGTTGTCCTTGTTCTCCTTCTACTATTACCTGGGTTTTCAAAATCTTTTTTTGTGTTTAGTTTGTTGGTATTTTCTACTACCATTAAAAACCTTCTTCCCCCAAAGGAAGCAATTGACAAGAGTTAACAGACAGCCTACAGAATGGGAAAAAAACCATTTGCAAACTGTCCAACAAGGGATTAATATCAAGATTATATAAGGAATCGAACAATTTAACAGTAAAAAATGTCTGACTAAAAATAAATAAACGGAGGTTGGGGGTTTACCTAGCAAGCTCAAGGGCCTGAGTTTGAGCCCCTGCACCTTCCCCCTCCAAAGATAAATGATTTCAAAAGATACACAAATGTCCAATGTGCATGGTTTTAAAACCACAAAATCACTAATCATCAGAGAAAGGCAAATCAAAACCACAATTAAATATCACCTTACCCCAGTTACAATAGTTTTTTCTAAGGCACAAAAAATACAAATTCTGGAGAAGATGTAGGAAAAGGGGAACTCTCATACACTGTTGGTTGGAATGCAGATTAGTACAGTATAGAAAACAGTATGGAGGTTCCTCAGAAAACTAGAAATAGATCTACCATCTGTCCCAGCAATTCTGTGACTGGGCAATTTCAAAAGGAAAGAAAGGTGGTATGTCAAAGACATCTGCCCTGGAATGCCCATGGCAGCAACATGCCTAACAGCCACGAAGGACGATCAGCTGAGATGCCCGCCAATAGATGAATGGATAAAGAAAATATTACTCAGCCTTGAAAAGGATGAAATCCTGTCATCTGCAGCAACATGGATGGAATTGGAGGACATTGTGTTAAGTGAAATAAGTAAGGTACAAAAAGACCATACTACATATTGTCACTTACATGCGGAAGGTAAAAACTGATCTAATAGAAGTACAGGGTAGAATGGTAGCTACCAAGGAAAGGATAGTAATTGGGCATCGGGGCAGCTGGACAGGAGGAATGACTTCTAATGTTCCATAGCAAAGTAAGAAAAATATGGTTGATGACAGTTACATGGTTCAAAGTCACCGGTAAAGAGGATGTCAGTGTTCCCAACACAAAGAAATGATAAATATTTGAGGGGATGGATATGCCAACTACCTTGGTGTGATCATTACACATTGTAGACATGTACTGAAATGTCACACTATGTATCCCATAAATATGTACAATTATCACGTAACAATTAAACAAAACAAACAGCAAAAACTAAGAGAGGCATGAAAATTATAAATCCTATAAAGGAAGACAAGTGTCAGAAACAGAGCTGATCTCCACTGATGAACCTGTGATAGTAAAAATGGAGTTACAGAGTAAGTGAAATCACAGCTAGTCTGTGCAGCTGATAACAAAGGAAGGGCAATCGGCACAACTGCGAGCAAGCCAAGCGAGCAACCAGAAAATCAGCAGCATACGAATGGGCACAAAAATGCAAGCAAAGTGGAAATCTTACCTAGGGAATAAATTAAAGCTAATTTCATGGACTGTCAAGATATTGAATTCTAATACAGATATTTTGAAGGAATAGGAAAAGCCATTTGGGAACAAAGCTTACTGTCATGTACTCCAGTACCTACTTGTCACATTTAAAAGTCTGAAACCAAAGAACAGAACAATGTGAGGTCTTGAAAAACAAGGAATGAAGATCTGCAGAACTGCATATTACAGATTGCTTTCTATAGAACACATTGCTTGAGTATAACGCTTAGGCTATGGAGAATTCATGGATGAAATTTCCACCCCACCCCTCGGCTGAGCAATATTATAACTTTTATAAGGCATAAATGACTAGATTCTTGGGAGTTAAAGGAAAGAACTAGCAAATGAATGACTCCAGGTACAAATGTCCCATGACCTCCACCAAAGAAAGGGGTGAATTGCTCTTTCAGACCACCAGATGAGAAGAAACCACAACAACCTCTTTGCAAGCTGAAATGGCACAGTTTAGACAGTGGAGAGTTAGAGATTTAAAAAAAAAAAACCAAAAACGGGGGGCAAGCATTTGTTTACCGATAACACACAACACAACAGTGCTATCATGGTAAGCTGAGTGCAGTTTGGTGTAGCACGTTACACTTGTTCCTATCCACCTGTTCCCTTTGACTGTTTCATTTTCCAGAGACTGGTAACCTGGAGACAGTCTGCCCCTCACTACAAGGTCAGGAGCTCTGACGCTTAGACTTGAGGCACAAGGCAGGCTCCCAGGAAAATCAATGTACAGTAAGAGAAAAGGAGCAGAATCCAGCAAAGGTAGCTATTCTCTTTAAGGACTAAAGACAGCTTTAAGGTGAAACAAAATCTAAAAAAAAAAAATCAATAAATTTTCATAACTGAAAGTATCCCAGTGAGGATAAATGTAGTTTAAAAACAATAGCAGAAAATTCGTAAGGACAGACAGGTTGCAAAATTAGGAAGAGGAATAGTTGGCAATATGAAACAACACAGTCAAGTCTAGACCACATTCTGAGAAGATTGTATAAAGGGCTCCAAACTACATCAAAGGTAAGAGAGCATAGAATGTGGATTTCAAATAACCCCTAAACAACTATTCAAAATTAATTTACTCAACTCCAATATATATTGAAAACAATAATAATGACTATGTTAAAATGCATAACTGTTTTTCAAAATATAGAATTGGGAGACAATCTTCATGGGAAACAACAAGCACAAAATCAGCTACAGAAACACTACAAAAAGATGGAATTTTTTTAAAAAGCAACCATAATAAAAACTTATAAGGCAAAGGAAATAGTAGAAAACTATCAATTAAAATATATAAAGTAAGTGACCCAGACTCCTTGGAGAACAAAAAAAAGTTACAAATAAGAAGAAGAAAAGCAATCATATATGGGAGACTTACTCTAGACCGTCTTCCATATCCTGTCTTTACACTCCAATATCTACTTGCCACATTTCAAAGGTCTAAAATCAAAGAACAGAAGAAGGTGAGGTCTTGAAAAGCAGAGGTTGAAGATGTGCATAATGGCATATTTAGGGTTGCTTTTGTAGAACACATCGCCTGAGTATAACACTTAGACTATGGAGAATTCACAGGTGAAATTTTCGCCGCACCTTGGGCTCACTGAGAGGTGTTCTTGTCAGCCCCCAAATCACCACTATCTACACTGCTTACTACCTTCAGCTTCTACCAGGATATAGTTGACAAAAAGTGAGTGGCCCATCAAACAGGAGAAGGGCAGAGGGCTTCGAAAACTTCATTTAAATCATTCTAAAGCAGCTAAAACAAATATCAAGAGAAGTGACTACTGCCAGCCATTTTTCAGATAAAAGAGAAAGAATTTGAAGTGTGCACATTTTATTAGCCATGACATCATATTTTTTATGTTATAAATATAACATGAAATATCAAATTTTTGAAAACTACTTCAATGGAGTAGAAATTAAGATGTTGATATTCATTAATATTTCACTTTCTCAAATAAAATCCAACTCTACTTTAATCTCACATTCCAGTAACCACCTCTAGTTCCCCATGTGCTGTTCAGAATTAGTTTTAGAGATTTTAAAAGGACGTAAAAGAGAATTGATTGAATGCCTGTAAATACATTTTATGATTATTTTTACAATCATTATTAATAGCACAGTAACAATAAATGTCCTCCAAAAAATCTCTTCCAAAAATAAAACCCTTGTGTTTCTATTTGTAGAAGTAAATACAAATGGAAAGGAAAAAAAGGGACTCCCCCAAATAAAATCATTTAACATTACTTACACAGTCCCGAGATACGCACCATATGGCACATATGATATTCATACATGTTAATGTATCACAGACTATGTAAACAGCCTTAGCCAAAGTAATGATACCAAAACTTCCTAGGAAACTCTTACACTCCTTGAACTCTTGAGGCTGGACAGTGATATAAATTGAATATGTCTTTGCGAAAATAGCTGTTCATTTCCCTAACCTCTCTTACCTTGAACAGAACGTGACCATTATTTTCCTAAAGTACAAAACCAAAACATAATATAGGAGGAGCGTCAAAATACCTTGATGAGGTTGCAAAATGTGATTTCCACCGACCTTGCAAAAGCAAAGGTGACATCAGATTCTCTTGATCTGGAAAGAGCTGCATGGAGACCTCATCACCCACAGGGAGAGATACAGCCACGCAGGGTGGTCACTTGGAGTGAGGGAAGAGCCAGGTGACAGTATCACTCCTCATCGAGATGCCCTACTTCCCAAGGGACCTCAAGACACTTTACAGACACCTCTTCTGGTGAGCATTTCTATCCTGGTGAGGAACTGAGGAGGGAGACGGGAAGTAGCAGGGTAAAAGGAACCCTGTAAGTAATGAAGTAATGAAGGCAGTGAGGCAAATGCAATCAGGGAAAGGTAAACTAGACCCTCGTGGTGGGACCCCTGCTCAGTGTGCCATCCTAGGAGATACTGCCTCCCCACCGCCCTTTGCAGCCAAGAGGAGCCACAGAGAAGCTGAGTCGCCTGGCCGGGGTCATGAATCTGCATCTTGTACACTGTAAGCACAAGGCTTTCCCAGTCCAAACCCAGCTCTTCACTGCTCTGCTCACACAGCCTCCGACAGTTATTTTGATGTGATTCATAAGATTGTTGTTTCTTGTGGGAAACAGCTGGAATGATGCCAATTCTTGAATGCTTTCAGTTAAAGCATTAGCAAAGGTTTATTTCAAAAGATTCCTAGGAAAGATGTTGTGCTGTTTTGTTTTGTTTTGTTTTGTTTTGTTTTGCTTTGCTTTTTGCTTTGCTTTGCTTTGCTTTGCTTCTCCATCCCATCGACACTGGGACCCTGCAGCTACCACGGGCCAGAGACCTGCACAGCAGAACAGGCCCAGCACTCTGAGGAGTTTTGATCACAGACGAGTCTGGGCATTTTTAAAATTTCAGTGGAGACCAACTCTATGGTCCCAGCTGAAGTGAAGGGGAGTTCTTTCCTTGAATAAAAAGGTTATATTTGAGGTAGTCAAGGCTGGATTTTTGACAAGGGTCAGCATGGTCTTTTTTGTATAAGTGGCTCAAATCCAAAAATTACACTAAGTGCCTGGCGTCTATGTTAGGTTGCTATTTCTGCCATAATAAAACATCACAGGCCGAGTGTCTTAAACAACAAATATTTATTTACTGTGCCTTCTGGAAACTGGAAGTCTAAGATTGCGATACAGCAGGCGTGGTGCTCCTGAGGCCCTTCTCATGCTGTGGATGCCCACGTCTCCCTGTGTCTTCGCTCCACCTTCATCAAGGCCAGAGCCTTGATCCGGTATGACCAGTGTCTTTACGGGAAGAGGGAGAGACCCCAGGACCTTCTCATGCTCTTCAGGAGGAAGGAGGAGTAGGAAGGGGAGGAGGAGGAGGGATGAGGAACCTGGGAAAGCAAGCGGGACCTGTCATTTACAAGATTCCAGGACAGCTGCCAAATAATTCCCAGGACCCCATACATGGAACTTCTTGTGACTCCACGAGATGTGGATGACACCTAAGGACACATAACGCCACAAAGAGCCTGCTATCGTGATTCTTCATGGTAGCCCACGCTGTGTCTCCCGGATACGGGATGTACTTTGATTTTTGCTCTTTTTATCCTTTTCTCCTTGTTTGGCCTAAATTTGCTCTACAGAGTCAGTTTTCCCTTATCCTTTCACCCCTCCCTTTTCAAATAAACTTTTGACACCATTTTGGCACCAATTCTTTGTTCGAGGCAAGAAGGACCTGGAATATTTTTCATTAGCAAGCCATTTCTAAAGGAGCAACCTGACAACAGACAGGCAGAGAGTTAAAATCAAGGAGGGCATGTCATCAGAGGACCCCACACTCTGGGGGATTATATCTCCTGGAGTGCTATCAGATTTTCACAGAGAACTTGGGAGAAAAATCCCCTCAAGAAGGAAAAAAGACCTTGCAAGCACAAGGCCCTGAGTTCGATTCCCAGCACCAAAAAAAAAAAGAGGGAAAAAAGAATCATTTTGGGAACACGCCAGAACACTTCTTGCTCTGTTACTGCCCTCAAGAGAAAAGAGCTAACCTGGTAGGGGTTTAGGTGAGGCCAGCTCCTGCCTATTCTATCTAGCCTGTCTGTTGTGATCTAGATTAAAACGAGCCCCAAAATTCTCATTGCGGGTGGCAGATGATTTGCTCACCACACGCTATGCTCATGGGTGCATTCATCCCCCACTACGAGCTCAGGAGCCGACTGTGCTGTTGGCAGGTGGGGCCTGGTTAGATGTGGGTCTCCGGGGTGTAACCTGTAGGAGTGTATCCTTTGCTTTCTGCTTCCTGGTTGTCATGGGTTGAGCACGTTTTCCCTTGCTATATTCCTCTGCCATCTTGTCTCTGCCATAGAGCCAGCCAACCATGGATTGACACCATGATCTGAAATAACCCTGTCCTCCTTTAAATTGCAGGTGTCTGGTATTTTGTTCCAGTGACGGTAAAGTGACTGAGACACCATCCCACCAAGGGGATGCAGATTGGGAAGCATCATGAAATTCAACGTCCGGAGATACAACCTCACTGGAGAAGAGGCCTCATCATGGAACACTTTCTCTCCCTTCCATTGCACCCCTAAACTGCACCCAGCTTTACCAGAGGCCTATTTCCTGCAGTTCCTGCCACACTGGACGTCATGCGTGGCTATCAAGGAAAAAAACCCACAAAACACACAAGAGGGCAGACTACACAGTCTGAAGAGACAGAGCAAGTATTAGAACCAGATGCAGACATGACAGGGATGCTGCAGCCATCAGGACTGGGAATTTTAAACCATTATGGTTACTATGCTGAGCACTCTCGTTCAGAACAGATGGATGATGTAAGCTGAGAGACAGGGATTTTTAAAAAGAACCAAAAAGTAAGGCCAGAGATCAAAAGAATGCCTTTCATTGATGAGTTTATTAGTAGATTGGAACAGAGGAAAGAATCTGTAAGTTTGAAGATACTGCAATGGAAACCTCTAAAACTAAAAAGCAAACGGAGAAAAAGAAATTGGGAAGAAACAGAACAGAATATCCAACAATTGCAGAACTGTCACTGGATGGGGTTCAAGAAAGTTCCCTAAACCAGAAATCTCTCCTCCTACCCCTGAGGCAGGTTGCAAGTTGGCTGTCTTCCGTCATAGGAAAAGAACTTTTAGGTCCAGCTGTAAGCAACACAAAATGTTTATGAGGCAGAATTTTAAAAGTCACATTCAAAGAGATGGAGCCCGTGCCCTCCAGGAGGACAGAGGAACCGTGAAGCCTCAAGCGAGGTATATTTATGGGGACCTTGGGATGTCCCCCTAAGTGGGTTATTGTCTTTAAGCCCAGTATGGATTCTCGAAGTTGTAGTTTTTATTAAAAGTACAATTTTAAAGTTACAGTTTCCCTTGTCTCCCTTTTTGCCTCTATTGTCTCTACCTCCTACCTCAGGATGACAACAGTAAGTGTAACATACACATAATGGAAATGCTATTAAGGGCAGAGAAAGAGAAGAAATATTGAAACAGCAACGTTGGAGAATTTCCCCCAATCTCAGCCATCTAATCACAACAGAAAGCCCAGGGGATGCAAATCAGGCTATCTTCCGAGGGTAGCATTTTCAAACGATAGAAAACTGAAGAAAAAGTCCTGAAAGACGTCAGAGGAAAAAAAAAAACACACTTTCTATGTGGAGGATCAAAAGTAAGAATTATGTCCATCTTATTGTAAGAAACCCTGGGTATTAATCAGAGCACGCATGTGCACACACACACACACACACACACACACACAGAGTATCTCTCTGTGTTTATGCACGTGTGTGTTGAGAGAAAAAGAGATTGAGATTTATTATGAAAACTTGACTCACATAATCTCTGAGGCCAAGATCCAAGCCTGTCACAGGTGAGCTGGAGACTCAGAAAGTGGCAGAACAGCCCCAGTCTGAGCCTGAAAGCCGAGAACCTGTCCAGGGGCAGAAGACTGATGTCTGGACGCAATCAGGCAGGAAGGAGGGGAAAAGAGGCGTGAATTCTTCCTGCCTCTGCACCTTCAACAGATCGGACAATGCCCTGTCACGCTGGAGAAGACAATCCACTGACTCCACTGATTCAAATACGAAGTGAGATATAAGAACCAAGACAACAGAAACAACAGAAATAGTAACGGATATGGCAGATATGAATCTAACTACATCAATCGGCACTGAACACTACTGGGGTAAATGCATAGTTAAAATAGTGTCAGAATCAATCAGAAAAACAAGAACCAACTATATGTTGTTGGTAAGAAATGTGCTTTAAATATGAAGACACATACATTAAAAGTAAGCAGATGAAAATATATTTCATGCTAACATTAATCAAAAGAAAGCAAGAGTAACCATGTGAATTTCAAATAGCACAGACTTCAGAGCAAGGAGACTTACGGAGATGAAGAAGAGAATTGCATAATGATAAAAGGGTCAGTCTTCCGAGAAGACCTAAGAATCTTTAACAAGTATCTGCTTGACAAGAGCGTGTAAAATATGGGAGGCAGAACCAATAGAATTGCAAGGAGAAACAGATGAACCTGTTATCACAATTGGAGGCCTCCCCCACCATCTGTCAGAAATGGACGTGTCAAGCAGGCAGAAAATCAATGAGACACAGTTGAGGTAAACAACGCCATCATACCCCAAAGAATGAATATCTATAGACTGCTTTATTCTTTGTTTTTATTTTTAATTAGTACATGTTTCTAGTGCATAATAATTGCCACCTTCGTGGGGCGCTGGTACATATACATAGCACATCTTAAATCTTTTCTCATCCCCTTCGTTCCTCTCCATCTCTTGGTCGCCATCCCATCTGCAAAACGTCTACCCAATATACTACGCTCTGTGCAACATCAGGATACACATTCTTCTCAGGTTCATGTGGGATGCTAATCAAGATTGACCATATTTTTGGTTCTAAAATATATCTTTAACTAGTTTAAAAGAACAGAAATTATATAATTGCTTTCAGGCCACAATGAAATTCAGCTATTTATCAATGAACAGAAAAGCTAGTGGACAATCCCAAAATACTGGAGATTCAAAAACACACTTCCAAATGATGCAGAGGTCAAAGAATAAATTTCAAGATAACTTAAAAATATTTGGCAAAGGAAAACACAACTTAAAATCTGGGGAATACAGAAAAGCAGTGTTCAGAGGGAAATTTACAGCACTAAATGCATACATTAGAAAAGCAAAGAGATCTAAAATGAATTATCTAAGCTTCTACCTTAGGAAACCAGAAAAGGAAGAGCAAAATAAACCCATAATAAGCAGGAGGAAAAAAGAAAATAATAAAAACTAGAGCAGAAATCAATAAAATTTAAAAGAGGAAATCAATAGAGAAAAATCAACAAAATCAAAGCTGGTTCCATTGAAACATGTTGAGTATGTAATCACGTTAGTGGTTGAAATTACAAATCAAAAGAAAAAAGACATTTTTGAGACAGGTCTCACATTGTTACCCAAGCTGATCTCAAACTTCTGGGCTTAAGCTATTCTCCTGCTCCAGCCTCTCTGTTCCTAGACTACAGGCACATACTACCACACCTGGCTAAGAAAAACACTTTTATATACAACTTTTGATAGGAAATTCACAACAAAGAACATCACCCAAAACTGGCTTCCTAGGCTGACTGATCAGGAGACCAACAAACCCAAGAGAATAACCACATTTCTATGACCATTCATTGCTACTAGCGCCTTGAAGTGACTGAGCACACAGCCATTCTCTGAGCATGTTAAGTATGTTAAGTACTCCGAGGCACATCTCTAAACCAAATTCAATAATCGGAGAGTTCAAAAGGATATATGTACTTACATAGCTTATGTATCAGGGTTCACTAGATTTAATATCATATACTTATATATTTTAGTTATATACAAGATTTAGGATAGAAGAATCAGGATAGAAGAATGTAAAATGGTTGCTTGTACATGGAGAGCCAGAGGATCCCATCGAAGGTCAAAGGCCTGGAGCTCACTATAGAGTCCACTGCAGTTCCGAATCAGAGGGGCTGGGGATTTGGCTCAATGGTTAGAGTGCTTGCCTTGCAAGCACAAGGCCCTGAGTTTGATCCCCAGCACCAAAAAAAAAAAATAATAATAATAATAATAATAATCATCATCATCATAGGCAATCAGAGAGGGTTCAGGGCCTCAAAGGAGAGTCAGTGTAGAAGATGAGCCATCAAAACTGTAGCTGGAGGCAAATTTGAAGAGAGCCAGGATTCACGATGGAGATGCGATGTCCAGGCCTGCAGGCCTCCCAGAGATAAGTGGCGGCTTGACATTTTATGGTGATCAGCATCAACAGGCCCAGTGAGCCCAGATAGGCATCAGATACACAGCGTGGGTAACCAGAATATCAAGACCATAACTTCCATCCCTTTCCGGGAATGCCTTTGTTTTTTCTATGTTGAAGTTATAGACAAGCCGAAGTTAAGGTTGCTCACCACAGACCCTTGCTACATGCCTAGCTTCTCTATTGGACCAATATTAGCTGAGAGACTATAACTTGTAATCCTATAGGTGGATTGCAGTTTAACCCATAGCTTACCAACTTATGATTTTGCTGTATAAAATATCCTTGGACAAAGAGCCTAAGTGGCGACCCACTTTCAGGACCCCTCCTAACTTTCGGGAGCTTTCTCTCAATAAACGTTTTCTGTTCTTAACCTCCTTTGTCCGCAAATCCATTCCTTGACATTGGTAGACACAAACTGGGTACATGTGACATCTAACAGGTTGGGAGTTATTTTCCCCACGACAGACTGAAGGGCCCACCAAGATCTTTGGAAGGAGGTAAGAGTTTGCTCTAGTTTGATGGCTCCCTCCTAGAGTATTTCCACTGAATTTTGACTTATTTGGGTAATTTAGAATTGTCATCCTTTGTTTGTCAGTTGCTTACACCTTATCTTTCTTTCTCAAAATGATAACAGGTTTAAATTGAGAGCATGGAAAGATTATGACACCTTTTACATTGGATGGGACATCTTTCATTTTGCAAACAGGGCCTTATATTTCTTCCTTGACTTGTTCAGCAGCTACAAGATGGCTTAGTCTCATTACAGACAGCTCATTGGGAAGATTTTTGAACTTCTAATTGGCTTGCAGCTTGGCACTCTCAAGTGTGTTCAAAGATTCAGGGGGAGCCAAAGGAACAGGTCTGGACAGCTCATCTTTTATAGAAATGGTTGCTGCTATTATCAGGAAATAGTAATGTGCTTCCCTTTGTAATCCTGAGAATCTTTTTCCTTTCCAACTGGAGGCTCCTGAACCCTTAGAAAATGGGTGCATGTACATGAGGGCACCAAAGACAAAATGCACTTGTTCTCTCTGCCCAAAAATGGGAAGAGATATCAGGAGGTACTCTACAGGACATGTCCTGCAGGCATCCCTTCAAATAGACAACATACCTTGCCCCTGCCCCTGGGTTGGATAAGACACAAAAATCGTGCTGACCTAGGAGGACACAATGTAAGGATGTGGCCTATCCAGTGTCTTAAGCAAGGGTCTCTCCAAAACATGCACATTTATGGGCCCTAAACACCGTAGCGTGAAGGAGTCCCTCCAGTCTGCCCTTCTGATCTCCCTCTCTCTCTTTTCTCTCTCTCTCCCTCTCCCCAGCCCTCGTTAGAAAACAGACATTTAGGTCCCTTGATCTTTGGTTTAATTTTTTGTTTGGCAACATTTTCTTTCTTAATCAGGGCTGTTATAGTGAGTGCCAACTGTAACTTCTGCTTTTAGAAACATGCTTTGGAGTTGGAAATGTGAACTTAAAATACAGGAATGCAATTCAGAGGAAGGAGGTGCTCTCACTGGTAAAGGTGGATAATTCCATCTGACTGATCTGCTGATTACTCTCCAGTTAGCAGCCACCTGCTCATGAGTAGGGAACACCAGGGGACGCCCTGTGGCATCAAAAGAGGAGGATTAAAAAGAGATGCCTTCTCTTCCTGTTTTTCAGATGAGAAACTCAATGTTGAATTCCCTTACTCCTTTAGAGTGTATTCTTAAGTACTGAGACTTGTTCAATCCCAAATTCTAAGAAGGTGCTGTTTACCCTTTTTCTGCACCCATACATGGCCTGAATACCCCCTGGAGACAAAGTAGAATATGGATGGAAGTAATGACTGTAATACTATTTTGCAACTGGAGTTGTTCTGTATGAGAGAGAGGAAATGGTCAGAGGTACCTTATGTTTGGGGTTTTTTGCCTTAAGAAACAAGCCTGACTTATGTTCAAAGTACACATGTAAGCCACTGAAAAACCAGATACTCTGGTCAGTAAGCCCTGATCTCATGCGTCTACCATTACCGCCATTACAAAGCCTGAATTTTACCTTTGTTTCCTCCACGCCCTGAGGACAAGACTTCTAAGCCAACTCTAACTGAAGGCTCCATTGGGCTATCTGATCTCACCAAAGCTCCTCAAGAGCAGTATCTCTTACAGGAAGTGGGTGGCGAGTTCACCCCTACTCATGTCCATGTGCCCTTTGCTCTCAGTGACCCCAAACAGATCAAACAAGATCTGGAAAAGTTTTCAGACAATCCTGATAACTACACTGAAGTCTTTAGGGACTTATTCAGACTTATGAACTGGACTGGAAAGACATGACGTTGCTCTTAAGTCAAACATTGACTTCTAGTGAGAAACAAGTGGCATTACAGGGTGCTATTATATTTGGGGATGAATATCATATGGTTCATTTTAAATGACAAGAAGAGAGATGGCAAGGGGAACAGTTGATTCCTACTGGGGCCCAAGCATCCCTTACGCAAGACCCCTATTGGCTCCCCAAGCAGACGGAAGATTGGAATAGGAAACATTTCCAAACTTATATTCTTGGAGGCCTACGAAGGACAAGAACTAAGCTCTTCAATTATTCTGAATTGTCAACTATTCATGAGGGAAAAAATGAGAACCCCTCCATCTTCATAGATCATCTATGAGATGCTTTGCTAAGGTATATGTCTATATTCCCCGATTCAGTAGAAGGACAGATTATTCTTAAAGACAAATTTATTACACAGTCAGCCTCAGATATCAAGTTAAAGCTGCAAAAGATGGCTTTTGCTCTGGACAGCTCATTCAATGCTCTAGTAAGAGTTGCCTCTTCAGTATTTTATAACTGAGACAGGCAAGAGGCCAAGGAGAGAAACAGGGTTGAAGAGAATGCAGTGCTCTTGGTTGTGCACTTAAAAGGTGCAATCTCTGAGTCTGATTTTTGAGACTCCAAGAACAGCACAATGACTAAATCCACTTTCTACAGCCATGGAAAACCAGGCCATTTTAGGAGGGACTGTGATAAGAACTGTCCAGACCCCTAAGCTGTGCCCTGCATGCAGTGGTGACCACCGGAAGTCAGGTTGCCCCCAGGGATGATGGTCCCAGGGATCAAGCCCATCTTACCTGCTGGTCCAGCAAGACTGACAGCCCTGGGCACTCTTCACCCTCTCTCTCTGGCTGGACTGTTGTTTCCATGAAGGATCCCTGAGTAGCCACAACTCTAGAAAGAAAAGAGACCAGCCTTTTGCTGGACACTGGAGCTAGCCTTTCAGTCCTTTTCAACCCTGACCTTCCCTCCAGCCATCGTAGCTCAGTGAGGGGGCACTGGGAAAGAAGTAGTTCACTATTTCTCACACTCTTTAGGCTGCAACAGGGATGGCTTTCTCTTCTCTTGTTCCTTTTTTATTATAGCTGAAAATCCAGTTCCCCTTTTGGCAAGAGATACTTTTTTTTAAAATCTTTTTACTGCTTTTCATTGTATTATCATTTTATTTTATTATGAACCTGCAGTGATGCTGATTGTGTTTACAAATCTCTAAGTGAAATTTTAAAACCATTTTCCTCCTCTTTTCTCTCCTATCCTGCCTTCTTAGAAGTACACAGAGTATTTCAGCCACTCCCAAATTCCCTTTTGGAATATCCTTAGTGATTCTGAAATATTTTGTTATTCCCCAAACACCGCCCTAAAGATGAATCTTTGGACTCCAAGCTCTTCACATTGCCAAGTTGAAAAGCGTTCAAATGTTCTATCTAACCAAACTTTAACTTACAACAAAGCCACATATAGCAGATGATGTGTAAGATATTCTGAAAATACCAAGGCAACAGGGGAAAAAAGTCTTTGTTCACAAGAAGTCGTCCCAAAATTTCTTGTAATCTGGAATAATTATCTTTCTCAGTTTCTGCAACCTGATCATAGTGCACATGTGTACATCTATGTAACTAAAAAGTCAAGTTTCATTTTATAATGTACAATTTAAATTTTTTCACATCCAAAACATTAAAGTCACTAAAATTAAAAGCCTTTCCCCGTTTTTGACACTGGAGCATGCATAAGGGCTTGAAGAGAAAGCAATCCAGGCAAAAATAATCAAGCAAGAGCTACTCTATCTTGTTTAGATGCTATAATATACATGCACCCAGGTCAGATATGCTGCCTCCCTGGAGACCAAAATAAATCCTGAAGTATGGGCAACTGAAGATAAAATCAGGAGAGCAGTAAGAGCTGCCCCAGTATAAATACATATATCTGAAAGACCCCACTATTTTTCCTCACCAAAGACAGTGTCCTCTAAGGCCTGAAGTTAAAAAAGCCCTATTGCCTATAATTGACAACTAATGGGCACAAGATTTACTTATACCTTGTAATAGCCCTTGCAACACTCCAGTCTTGGGAGCCCAAAAACCCAAAGGAGACTGAAAGTTGGTACAGGATCTTAGATTGGTAAATGAGGTAGTTGCACCCGCCCACACAGTGGTACCTGATCTGTACACTCTCCCTTCCCAGGTCTCTGAAGATGCCAGTCGGTTCTTGGTGTTAGACTTGAAAGATGCCTTCTTTTGTATTCCTTTGCATCCAAATCCCCAGTTTCTTTTTGTCTTTGAAAATCTTCATAACCAGGCCCCTCAACTGACGTGGCCTGTGTTGCCACAAGGGTTCGGAGCCAGTCTTTTTCTTTTGGACAAGTGCTTTCCCATGACTTGACTTGTTTTGAATTTTCCCAAGTCACAGTCCTACAAAATGTGCATGAAACCATGCTGTGTGCTCCCTAAGAAGAGCTCTCCAGCCAGGGCACATTGACAATAGCAAGATTTTTCAAACCACGCACATACATTTTTGTCATATTGAGTTTCTAAATTTGGTATTATGGAAGTAATGTGTATATGTACATCATAATAATGGTTCATGTAGAAATGAAACACATGTTTCTTTTGGTTATAAAATTCTGAAACTTTCTAATATTAAGTAGACTTGGATGTTTATATTTAAGAGACAGAAAGGAATTGTAAGTTGAAAACTTGCTAAAGAAAATTAGAAATTCTAGTCTGTCCTATTCTTAAATTATTGTTAATAATTTTATGTTAATCAATTCAACCAAATATGATATTGATTATATTGTTAATCATTTCGACCAAGCAATAATAATTGATGTTATTAATCAATTCAACCTGTCAATTCTGCATGTATTTATAATGTAAAAACACATTTCAGTAAAAAAAAAAAAAAAACCCACTATAGTTTAAATCGCCCTGCACCTGGTTGCATCCAGAGCACGAGGAATCTGCTGTGAGACCCAGCCACGTGCTGGTCCCCCGTGGGCTGGGCATGGACAGGAACAGCAATTACATTGCCACAGAGCCAGGAGTCAGACCCTAGAAGACAAAGACACAGACAAAATACACAAAACAGAAAAACTATCCTTTCTCTCAAACCTCTTTTGTGTCCTAGAAAAAAACAGGTTTTTCCCCTTTATTCGTCTTTGTCTGCTTTTTCATTCAAATGTTACCTGTGTGTTATTATGTTATTCACACTATGAATACTAGGATGGCTGTAGACTGAAGGTTCTGCGTGGTTTTCACTCTGCCTGGGTAGGAACTATCATCACCATTATCTTCATCCTCCAGAAGGGAAAATGAAGTGTTCATCCAGCCCTCAGTTGTGCAGCAAGCAAAGTCCCACTCAAGATGTCACTCGGCCCCTCTGACACCGCCCCCCCCCACACACACGCCAGGTCCTTTTATCTCTGGCACCTACGTGTGTCTCTCACTAGCCCTTGAATCCTGAGCACAGACAGTTCGTGCTACTCCATGACTGGACTTTCTGACGATGGCCATTTGCACAAGCTTCAATCAGGACTCTTTCCCTTTGACCAGCACTTTGGTTTTAGCTCTGTGATTGCACAAGTTTCTGATTCTTCTGGGATTGTTTCCAGAGTCATCTCTAATGAGCTTTTCATTCTAAACTCTCAAAGAAAGATGGCCTCACTGTTACAAGGCCAGTTTGATATGGGGAACCCAGGCAGGAGAAACCAGTACTCGCCTCGTGGCTCAGCCAGTTACAAATGACAGGGACTGAGCACGCCTTTGAGCCTCCGCAGTATCAGATGATTCTGCTTCAGACGGTCATCCTAGTTTCCCCCTTAAAGACTGTTACAAGGTGTGAAATGAGATGAGGTTTCCAAGTGGCTCAGTGCAGTTCCCACACACAAAGGCACTCAAGATAGCCATTATTAGTACAGCTACCCTGGCTCTAGTCAACTCCCCAAATCTCCTATTGTAAGATTGCCTTTCTCATCCCTGGAATGAAGGAATCCAGCTCATACAGCTTCAGAGATAGGCTAATCCCTCTGATGTCTCTCAAGCTCCTCTTTCCTGGAAGGAATAGGAAAATGTAACAGTATTGTTCTGAAAGGTAGCACTCTAAATTGGCTTTCAAAGTTCTCCCTGTTAGTTTGGCTT
Organism: Hystrix cristata; assembly: GCA_004026905.1. Taxonomy (NCBI): domain Eukaryota; kingdom Metazoa; phylum Chordata; class Mammalia; order Rodentia; family Hystricidae; genus Hystrix; species Hystrix cristata. The sequence continues at coordinate 18,411 of PVJO010014351.1, forward strand.
GTATACTATGATCAGACCGCTTCAGCGAGGTGGTCTGGGGGAGCCCGGCTGAAATGACAATTGGGGCAGAAACCAATCAGCACTCCCCGGCTGGAGACTGCATCTGTCCTGGGGAACAGAATCCTTGGCACTAATGTGCCCCTCCTGCCAACCCATAGGCCAACCCCGGCCCAAGCCCACCACGCATGCTGATTCACACACTGGTATCTCTACTACTCTATTTCACACCCGAAGACTAGATAGCTTTGTGTGGCTTATGGCCTTCACAGAGACTTGATTAATCCAATGTTTCCATTTTGTGTGCAGCCACTTGCATTTCTTCAATGATATAGTATCACAGTAGTGCTGCATTCCCGATCACCAGAAGACCCTGAGTTTTTCAGAGTATGTAGGGACATTGCCATTCTCGTCTGTGCCTCCTATGTCATCCCAATACACAGCTTCACGTAATATGCATTTAATTCAGCAAACTGACCATGGAAAACACTTCCAGTCATACTCTGGCTTTTACAAAATCTGATTAATAGCACAGTTCTATTTTACATTATTTTTTAAAGGCACACAAAACCCGAACACATATCCTAATTAATTTCCTCTGAAAAATTTCCACCACAAATGCCAGATTTTAAATGTTTACAAATATGGGACTAAATTGCCATCTTCCTACAAGTTGGTACAATGAGAAAGAATAAACCAGGAAGGACTAACCAAAGTTTTGAAGAAAAAACATCACTTTATTTTGTTCTGATCATGTCTCTGGGACCCATCATTCATCCGTTGTGTATAAAAAGTTTAATGAGAAACAAGTGTTTCTCCAATGGAAAATAAACACTAACTGGTTTCAGCTCATTCATTCTGAAAATAGAACTAGAATTTTCTCATTCACCCTTTATGAATGTCAGACAAATGCTTCCATCAGATTAAAATCAGCCAATATAACATCTTTTACGCTTTCATTTTATTAGAATTGTGAGAAGAAAAACAGATGAGAAACACAGCATTTAATAACTTCTGAGCCTATTCAGAATAAATGATGGTGTACAACCTAATAGGTTTCAAAGATTTTATTTAGCGGACTGAAAAGCTGCTGGTTATTTACAGTGGCGGTTCATATTTTAAGAACTGAATTCAAATACAGCTTACACCATTGAAAAACGGATTTTACCACTGATTTTAAATGTGCCATTTATAAAGACACAGCGCACAGAGCTGTCTATAGCATTGATTCTGATTTAAAACAAAACTATAAAGCCTGAATATACATGTATATATAATGATTTTTTAACTTTTGAATCACTTTTTAGTATGATTTATGTGAAATAAAATACACATATTCTGAGTGCCCATTCAGATGAATTTTGAGAGATGGATGCATTTTCATCTCCCTCAGAAGTCCCCTTGTGTCCCTAAGCAGTCACTTTGCAACTTGCCCTTTAGGAGCAACCACTAATCTGCTTTTTGTCACTATGCTTAGGTTTCCCTCTCCTAGATATGCAAATAGCATATGTCCTTTGGGCTCTGATATCTTTCACTCAGCACTGTTTTTAAGATTAATTCAGGTTGCTCAGTGTATCAGTAATTTGTAGCTTTTATTGCTGAGCACCACTTTATTTATAGATATGTCACAATTTGTTTATACAATTACCTGTGGAGGGACATTTGGGCTGTTTCCATTTTAGGAATTATGAATAAATCATCCATACATATTGAGGCATAAGTGTTTTTGTGAAAGTGCGTTTTCATTTATCTTGGATTAATAGCCAAGAAGTGGGATTGCAAGGTGTAATGCTAACTAGATGCTTAACTTCATTGAAGATCACCAGTTACTGCTCTAATGGTTATACTACTTACACTTTACTGGAAATGTATCAGAGTTCCACCTGTCCCCCATCTCCAGCTGTGGTACTGTGAGACTTTCATTTTGACCGTTCTCGGAAGCAAATTGCTCTCACTGAAGTTTTAGTCTTGTTTCCTTGCTGTCATCTTGTATATGCATATTGGGCATTTGTGATCTAGTTTTGTGAAATACCTGTTTAAATCTTATGCCTGTTTTCTCAATTAGTCATTTGGCTTATTATTGTGCTATATATGTTGCTTATAAACTCCAGATACAAGTCCTGCGCCGGATACATTCACCATGGATGCCATTTTCATGCCATTTTCCAGTTTGAGGTTCGCCTTTTATTTTCTTCACACAGTGAAGAAGTACAATTTATCAGCATTTCCTCTTATACTTAGTGCTCTGTCCTGTCTAATGAATATTTGCCTACCTGAGGATTACAAAGATGTTGTTCTTATAAAGTTTTACAGATTTTACATCTACATTTACTTTTTATTTTATATTACATGCCCATGCTCCACTGACAGTTTCCGAATACTGTGTGAGAGAAAAGAAGAGACTGATTTTTGTTCCTTGTAAAGATATCTGATCTTCCCACACGATCTCTTGACGGTTGGTGAACTCTGTGCGTGTCACCCTGGACCTCTGTCCTGACACCCCGCTGCACTCCTCTGTCACGGTGTCACACGGTGTCAGCCGCCCTGGAGTAACTTTTGCAATCACAAAGTATAAGGTCTCCAACTCTTTCCTAGTTTTTGGAAAATTGAGGTCCTTTGAATTCCCCACACTTACATTTTTTGGGGGGGGTGCTGGGGATCGAACTCAGAGCCTTGTGCCCCAGCCCCTCTCCACACTTACATTCTAAATGTCAAAAAAAAATATTTTTTGTAAGCAAGCCTGCTTAGATTTGGATCTAGAATAATGTTGAATCTTTAGCCCAATTTAAAGTGAAGCCAACCAACATCTTAAGCATACCGGATGTTCTGAATCATGAATATAACACAACACATCTTTCCACTTACTTTGACTTACTTGGTATCTCTCAGAAGTGTTTTGTAATTTTCAGTGTACAGGCCTTCTTCACTCCCCTTTTCTTCAGTACTGGGGATTGAACCCAGGGCCTACTCCCTGAGCTACGTCCCCAGCCATTCATTCATTCATTCATTCATTCATTCATTCATTATTTTGAAGCAGAGTCTCACTCAGTAGCTACATTGCCCAGACTCGGCTCAAACCTGTGACCCTTCTGCCCCAGCTCCCCAGAGTTTGGGGTTACAGGCATGCACTACCATATCCAGCTTTGTCCAATACATACTGTGATGAAATAATTCGTATGTATTTCATAGTTTCGGCCGCTGTCAGCGGCACTGTTTTAGTTTCACAATTATTCATTGCTAGTATACGGAGCACTATTAGTCTTTGAACACTAGCTTTGTATCCACTGCCTTCTGTATTAGTCAGGGTGCTCCAGAGGAGCAGAGCAACAGGATGTGCATGTAATTATGGGAGGGGATTTACCAGATGGGCTTACATGGTCACAGGCTGAACCGTCCCACAAGGGCCCTCTGCAGGCCAGAGAGTTGAGGAAACCAGAAGTTTCTCAGTGCAAGAAGCTCGAACTCTCAGAACAAGAGGGACAAAGGATGCAGCCCCAGTCCAAGGCTGAGGGCCAGGAAGCCCCAGAGAGTGACTGGTACAAGCTCACATTCAAAAGCAGGGATCTGGAGCCAGATGTCCATGGGCGATGGCCTGGATGCTCAGGAGGAGGTCAAGGAGAGTCGAGCCTGCACAGGCGTGCGACCCTCCCCTGCATCTCCCGGCCCCTCAGCCTGCTGGACGATGCTGTGTGCCTTCAGGACGGGTCTTCCTTCCTCAGTTTGCTGACCTACCTGTCAGTCTTCTTCAGAAGTGCCCTGCAGACACACCCGGAAGTGTGCTTTCCCAAGTCTCAAGGCATCTGTCAGTTCACCCAAATTGCAACCAAGATTAAACATCACATCTTCCTAAATTCAGATTTTTATAGGTAATCTTTCAGGATGTTTAGGTTCATGATCATGTTGTCTGTGAGTAAATTCACTTTTGTTTGTCTTCCAAATTATATGCATGTTTTCTTTCCTTATTGGACTTGGTAAGACTTGTAGTCTGGTGTTAAATACATGTAGGGGGAGCAGTCGTTCATGTCTCTTGTCCAGCTCTGTTCAGGTTTCTCCACTAAATGTATGAGTTGTAGATTTTCTTTGTAGATGCCATTCTTTAGGCTGAGGAAGTTTCCTTTATTTTGAATTTGCTAGTGATTTTTTTTAACCATGAAGAGTTTTAACATTTTGGGATAAGGGATTTCTTACTTAACCCCTATGCTGCATCTTTAACCTTATTCAGTACTGCAGTTTTTCAGGTTTTCCAGCCTGAAGAACCTCCAGCTTTATTGGGCCACATATATGTATTTCCCTTTCGTTCTACTCACCACACAGCGACATATTTGATTACAGCTTGCCTGTGAGTTCATCTTCCATGGTTTCAGTAACCAGTGGTCATTGCAGTCCAGTAATATTAAGTGGGAAATTCTAGAAATAAGCACTTCCTAAGTTTTAAGTTGCACGTACAAGTAGCATGATAAGATCTCCTGCCATCCCGCTCCATCCTGTCCAGGAAACGAATCATCCCTTTGTCAGGCACGTCTACCCTGTATACACTACTGCCCATCAGTCACTAGCCATCTTGGTTATCAGATGGACTATCTGGCTATTTCTGGGCTTGTGCTCAAATAACCTTGATTTTTACATAATAATGGTCCCAAGGCTTAAAAGAAGTAATGCTGTCAATTTAGAAATACCCAAGAAAAGCCATAAAGTGCTTCCTTTTAAGTGAAAAGGTGAAAATTCTCAATTTAATAAGGGGGAACTTCATATGCTGAAGTTGGTAAGATTTACATTAAGAAGGAAATATAGTATATAGAGGGTACTTTGTGAAACTCATCCCTAGTCTCAGGCATCCTCTGAGGATCTTGGAACATATCTCCTGTATATAGGGGAAGACTACTATATGACCTGCTTAAAACTCTTTAATGATGTCTCACTGATAGTAAGATAAAGGTTGTGTTATGGCTTGTGTCTAGATGTCCCCTCAAAGACTCATGCAGTCATAAGTGGGACCTTTCGGAGGTGCCTGGATCTAGGGTTTGTGCTGCTGGGATTGATTCATGGTGCAAGGCTGGGATTGAGGGTGTGAGTGCTACTTGCCCTAAGCAGGGCAAGGGCAGCCTGGGTAAGACACAAAGGACAGCAAAAGCTGTGGTTGTCTTGTCAGTTGTTCACTTGCTTGCTTCTGCTGTCTTCTGCCCACCATGAGCAGTTTCTCCTCTGCAATGCCCCTCAGCCACCCTGCCTTGGAGCTAGCTGACTACGAACTGAAACCTCTACAAACTGTGAGCTAAATAAACCTTTCCTCCTTTAACTTGTGGGTGTCAGGTGTTCTGTCTCAGCAATGAGAAAAGTAACAAAGACAGACTGTATATTGAGAAGCTCATGGGCTCTGCACACACAGCCTCTCCTCTCACCTCAGCTCTGTTTCTGTGTGCCCAGCAAGCTTGGTCTCTCTCAATTTCCTGTATGGCACCTGAAAAACTTTGACGCTGTTATTCACTTTGCCTGAAATACTCTTTCCCTATTTCTTATCCTCATTCTTATTTCAAACCTCTGTTTAACCTCTTCTTCCTTAGCATAACCTAACCTTATTAATTTACTAATAGTTGTTTTTTAACCATGAATGGTTGTAGCATTTTGCCAAATGTTTTACTGCATCTGCTGAGATGATCAGCTCAGCTGCAAAGAAAATGTGCATATTTTCTTTATTTTATAGCTTATTAGGCTAACATAATAAATTACATTGATTAATACATAAATCATCTATTTTTGTGTTTATGTATTTATATCTGTAGCTCTCTATACAGGTAGCTGGGTTCGATTTTCTTATATTTGGTACTCATGATGACTCCGTTCTTGAGTTTATCTCACTCAGGTTGTGTTCACATCTTCTCATTCATCATTCCAGTCAACAGAGACACCATGTTCCAGTCACTGATGATCTCCAACAGGTAAAGTACACTTACCTTACCTGCTCTTAGTCTTTAATCTCATTAACTTTGCTCTAACAACCTGTCTTTGGGTTTCTCCTTCCTAAAATTTGGATTCTTTGTGTCCTAGACCTCATGCTGTCTGTCTCCCGGATTTCAGTCAGTGCCTCCAACAGTACCGCAGCTTATCCCCTTCCCTCCACTCTTCCAGCACTTGGCATCACATCTATCTGTCTGTCGCCTGTACGTGAACATATCCTACCTCCCTGGTTTCTCTCGCAAGTCTCTGCATCGCCGGTGTCCACTGTGGCATCCTTTCATAACAAATATCCAGAAAATATTTTTGGATGACACCAAGAATGGCTTGTGAAGACTTCTGCAAAGTTCCTAAGGGGTTTGGTCTCACTGATGAGTTATATTACATTTGTTCTGGTGACATTCGAAAACTAAAGAAGTCTCTATTATGCTTTTTAAATAAAACGTAGGGAAGCAAGGAAGATACTTTTGTTCCATCACTGTTCCAGCCACTCGTTTGGCTAACCGCCTGCCTCACTTCTCAGATAGTCACACTGCTACACTGACATTCTCATTGTAGGGGCAAAAGGACAGAAGCAAAACCCCAGGGCAAAACATGGATGACTAACATTGTAAAACCATCACATGCTTATCTGTGTAGCACGTACTTGAGAAAATGTACCTTACTGCATACTTATGAAAGTGTTACTCACATGTACTTATGCTGACCTTGTCCCTTTCCCAGAAACAAAGGCTAAAACTCTAACTGGCCTAGACCACCAATCAGTGAAACAGTTGTTTTTGGAAACCAGCTTTCCCCATAAGTATGAAGTACATCTCAGACTCACTGGCCATCCCGAGGGGAGTGCCCCCTGTCTTGTAGCATCACTCTGCTGCTTAAATAGTTTCCCTTCTGCTTTCTCTGCATTTGCAACACTTTAAATAAACTTTTGCCTCCCCCTATACCAGCCTTGACACCTCCATGTCTTGCTAAGAGCCCCACATCTCCGTTCTTCGCTAAAGTGAGGGTAAGGACCCAAACAGAGGCAGAAGACCACCCAGAGACCTCCAGCTGGACATAACATCACCTCAGACAATGCATTCTGCACAAACCTCTGATACTGATCACTGCTATATCATCAGATCAACATCTCACAGCCTTCCAGGCTATGGACAGAACTTTGCCATGATAAAAATCTGAATGTTGTTACAGATCCTTGAAGCCCAACTCTTATCTATTAAATCAGGAGAAATGGGGAAGGACAGGGTTAAAATCTCATGGCTGGACCCAACCATACATTCTCCAGCTGTGAACAATTGTCTTTGCCAGTATTTCTTTCAGGAAACTCCTGCAGCCTTATTAGGACTAACAGGCAACAGAATTTGACTTTTTGATAGTTGTAACTCTAACACCAAGACTGTGCAAGGAGAAGCTGAGTTTATATGTATGAGTAGAATCTTTAGCTACGGACCCCACAAGAAGCTTAACCTGGGAAAGTCCTGTTTGTTTCGAGGCAGAAGCAGGAGGAGAGGGGGGAACTGGATCTTAATTCAGGAGTTATTATCTTTGAATGCATTCCACAATAGGGCAGCTAACAGCTGCACAGAAAAAGATACTTGAATTTCTCTCATAGGTCATCTGAAGAATCTTCGCTCATGAGAAATTCTTCCTTTTACATGTCTTAACAAGATTTTATTGCTTTCATTCAGTTTTAGAAGTTGAGTTACTTTTTACATATTTTTAATATTATAGTAGGTATTTTAGTTCTTGGAAGAGGACACCATAAAGATGAAGCCAACTTAAATTGAATTTTGATGTGTCTTATTAATAAATAAAGCCTTATGTGAGAGAAAGAGTTCTACTAAGCCATAAAATATTTCCAATGAATTTCCAATGAATATCCCTTTTATTTTAAAGGTTCCATGTTTAATGTAATAAAGCATCTCATTGAATCTAAGTTTAACAAAACGCATAGAATTATAATCACAATTTTGTGTTCAAAATTAATTCATTTTCAAAAGCCAGTAAGTCCCTCCTTGTTTTAATTCATCTTTGCTTTCAATGATTAAAAAATATTTTAAACCAGTACCATATTCAGCCAAAATATTGCTTATTCCCAAATCAGTGACAGAAATCCCTTTTCTGGAAGGGTTTCTTTTGGAGTGACCCTCCTGAGTGGTCAGTGGTCTTTCTTTTGGTTTCCATATGTGCACATTTGCTCTGCCATATCTCAAGTCCACTTCATCGTCCATCATGCTCCCAGAAAGAGCTTTCTAAAACATCAAACAGTACCTCCTTGGTTAGCATCCAACATGTCCCTACAAAATAAAATCCGATCACCTTCCAAGGGAAGTCCTTCACAATTTGGTTCTGACCCTATTTGAGTCTCCCTACATTAACTGACGTATGGGTCTCCATGAGGACAGGACCTCCTTTTGCAACATTTTTATTTCTATGTCTCCCAACCAGCACTTAATGTTTCTAAATAGGTGGATGAATGACCTTATGTCCTGCAAGGCTCCCTTCACTGACAGCCTCTCATTACAAAGAGTTCACATGATATGAAGATGGCTGGACTTTGCTGGGTGGGATCCTAGGAAATCTGATGAATCTACTTATGTACTCAGCATCAGTAACATGTATCTACACACTAACTCCTCAAAAAATATCTGCTGAACCAAACTGAACATCACTGGTGGTCTGCAGTCGTCCTCCTCTGTTCTCAAAAGAAATCGGATCACTCTGTTAAGACTGTTTGTGCATTGTGCATGGAACTGTCACAGGAGATAGACTTGCGAGGTGAAATTCCCAACCACCTTGAAGGTGCCCCAACATCCCCACCATCTTCTGTGGGAGAAGGATGCACCTGGTGGTGGGCAGCGCTTCATGGAGAGGCTGGAGTCTGCTCCGGCACCTGCAAGAAGGGGACAGTTCCAGGGGCTGGGGATTTAGCTCAGTGGTTAAAGTGCTTGCCTTACAAGCACAAGGACCCACGTTCAATCCCCAGCACACACACACACACACACACAAAAAAGAAGGTGACAGTTCAGAGGGGAGGTCCTGTGCTCTCCCCAGAGTGCCAGAGCTTGAGCAGCCAGGACACAAAAAGCAGAGACAAAAGTAAAAGTAGTACAACCCCCACTGCTGTTCCCTTTATGTTGAGACATTAGTGTAATAGGATTACATATTCCTTCTGCCCAACAATTCCACTTTAATTTTATCGCCATTCTAAACTCATTAAAAATACACTCTGGCTCCTCTCTCAGCCGCAATGCTAATGAGGTAGCACTGTTAGCATCAGGGCTCACTCTGGAGTAATTACTTCTGGCCACGTTTGGGCTTCTTCCCCGAGACGTGGGATGAGAAGAAGTGATTCTGGAAGTGCTTTAACAGGCTCCACAACAGATGCTTCCATGTGGAAACCTGGCTCCAGGAAGCGTCAACCTCTTGGGAACAGGCATCTGTGAAAACAATTATCTCTGTTCAGAATGAATGACTAGAATCAGCTTCCTGAATTGTTGACCCTGTTGGTGACACTCTCTAAGGGTGTTTTTGGTAAGCTTTCTCGGTTCAGCTGTGCTATCTCATTGGACAAAGCTCTTCTCTTTATCATCCCTCCTCAGAAAGTTCACAGCGTATTGTTTTTTGTTATCACTCCTCTTTTATTTTGTAGATTATGACAAAAATAATAGAATGAGGGAAAAGAAACCTGAAGGGTATGCTCTACCTATGATTTGTGCTGTAGGGGAGGAGCCATGGTGAAAGGAAAAGTGGGCTTTCCTGCATGAGGGAGCTGTGGCAGTCAAAGAGGATAAAGCAGTCACTCCTGGAGCCATCTTGGGCTTGAAGCACAGACACACTGGAGATTGGTGGGAGGGACTCCTGGGCGAGAGGTGAGAGGCTCCAGAACAGGCAGACCACGGCTGCTTGGAATTATGCCAGATGTCTAGATCTAACAGTGGGGCCGCAGGGTCAGCTGTACACATGCCTCACCCTAACCTATGAGCAGGATGGGGTGCTCCTTCCTTGCCTCTGCTGTGGCCCCTGCCATCCTCATTCCATCAGGATGTCCATGGGAAGCATAGTTACTATTCAGCTCAGGAGCATTCTGTCTCCTTCTAAAACAGGGTGTGCTTAGATATTTTCATGCCATTTCTCTTGGCATCTCTGTACAAGTTTTGTCCTCCTCTGCTTTCTAGCCTGGACATTGTGCGCTACAAAGTCATGTTCAGAGCTCCGTGGCTGCTCCCAACACTGCCTTACTCCTTTGTGGAAATCCTTTCCTTATGCCAAATTTCCAGTCACCCTGTAGCCTGGAGCCTGGTCGTAGCTGCAGCCCTTCACCCCTGACATTGGGCAGAGCACGTTGTGAGTGCTCACGCGAGGGGCAAGTGAAGAATGCACTGCTGTTGGGAAAGCTTCCCACATCCTTGTTGTCCTTGGATTGGCCTCTGTGTTATGTAGTCTTCCTCTGATTTCTTGCTAGGCCTGTTCTTCAGCCAACCTTGAAATGTTCTCTCTCCAGTTCTCTCACCCCTAGTTCCACCTCCCATGGGAAGTCTTTCTTTCCTGCTGTCCACTCCCCTGCTCTCCATCCCAACTGTACATCACCAAGAATATGGATTTCACGCTCCTGTTTTCTCTTCTGAATTGGAAATTCTTGAGTGTAGGGATTCACAGTGTATTTCTTTTTCTGTTTTCTATTCCTATAGTACTTGAATCCATGAAGATTACAACACTTGTAAAATGAGCCTCAGTTATACAATGTGCCTTTAATGGAACAGAGGAATATATTTATTAAACAACTACTTATTGAGATCCTACAATGTGTCAGGCAGTGTCCTAAATGCTGTGGGACCCGGGCCTCTTGCAGTTTTTCAGTCCAGGGAGGGAAACAACATGGACACACATAATCTTCAAAGAGTGATGAAATTACCCTGAAGATCTACAGCATTCCATAATGAGTTTATAAGAAGGTCATCTTAAATTGAGGGGGCCTGGTTTTGATTTGGTCCAGAATTTAATAAATGAATGCATGCAGGAATAAGCATACCTGCAAGAGAAACAACATTGTGCAAGAAATCACCCAACTAATTTAACATACTTTACTAAGTAAAACCACATGAAATACATCGCAAAACTACTAATAATAGTCAATAAAAATCATAAAATAAGTAATTTCATTGGAAGGAACTTCAGAGATTATCCAGTGCAGTGCCCTCAACACTTCAGAGATTCCTGGAACTCTGACAAATATTTCAGGCAATTGGGAAGAGGCCTTGTGAAGTCTACACTGCCAAGATAAGGCTTCATGCTCTAAAAGCATCTCCCCACAGCCTTTTAGATACATGATGTCCAGTGAGGGTGTGGTAGAATTGTCCACTTAGAGGAGCAGCACACCCAGAATAACAGATCTTCTGAAATAATCTGATTTATTCTATAAATTCCAAACAAAAGATACTTTCATTGAAAAACATCCGCAAGTCCAAACATAAATCCAGAATGTATTGTCCTATGCCTGTTTGTTGAGAGACATATAAAAGCAGAAATAGTCTATTAAAAATAAGACCTATCCAAGATGTTTAGAACTTTTGCAAATTAAGTCAGCATTTTATCTAGGGACAAAGTCAAAACAAAATATTATTTTAGTTTTCTTCTGAACAAAGTAAACTATTTTATACTCTTGTAAATAAGATTACAAAATGAAGTGTTACATCTTCCAAGTGCACAGTCTTCCAGACTAGTTCTAGAACTAAGAGGAAAATTAGCAAGAAAAGGGTATTGAACATGTATAGAAGTGCAAAAGGAGAAGGAGAAGAACAAGTTTTTGGTTGATGTGTTTGTTTTTTTTCTTACAATAATATAATAAAGATTGTTAATTTCTATTCCAGCTATAAAGAGAAAGCAGAAGTGTGAAGTTTTAAATTCAGAGAAAGTTTCAGAGTTTAGGGAAATCATTTTTACATTTGTTTTAAGAACATATGACAGACTCCACTCCTGCTGGCCAGGATCGGCATAGTACACGGCACTAACCACTGCAGACTCGATAGGGATAACAAGCACAGAATCAGGTTTTGGCCTGTGCACCACCATGAAACAATGGACATCCAAGAAATCACACTATATATATGTGTGTGTGTGTATATATTTTTTGTTTTGTTTCTCCTTTTCTTTATTCTTCTGTTATTTATTCTGTTACCTGTCTGATGTGTTCTCTTTTCTGCATGTTCTTTCTTCTTGTTGTTGTTTAGGTTTTTACTTTTATTGATTCCTGCATTGCTAATATTTTTCCTTCTCTCTATTCCCTTTTCTCTCTCTCTTGCCTTGCTCAAACAACTGCTCTGATTTTTCTTTTCTCTCTCTTTCATTTTTCATATGAGTGAATATTGTCTAGATTCTATATGGTTTGAACCACTACACCCTCTCTTCACTCTTTCTACACTATCTACACAACTTTCTCAAAGTATAAGTAGCATCCTTTCATCCTTAAACCTTGCATTGAATAGAACTCTAGTCTATGACCTCACTAACTTTCCCTATCCCTCGTAATCCTCCCTACATACAGGGTAAAAACCACTTTATTAACAGGAAACCCACTACATACAAATTCCTGGTTTATATTGGATTCTGCTTTATAACTGTGTTGATTTGCTCCTATGGTTAAAAATACAAAGTTAATAGTTACCACAGTCAGTCAATTTCATGAATGTAATTAATGCTATTGCTATTGCTAATGTACTAGTGCAACAAGGGTCTTATATAGATTATAACCAATTGTACTTTCTCATATGGCAATACTGGAGTAATAATCATTAACATAGTCCAATGTCTTGAGATAGATGCAAAAGCCAAGAACCACATACAAGACACTGAAGGAACAGACTTCTTCTTGGAAAACATTGACATTTGAGGGCTGGGGATTTAGCTAAGTGGTTAGAGTGCTTGCCTGGTAAGCACAAGGTCCTGAGTTTGATCCCCGGCACCAAAAAAAAAAAAAAAAAAAAAACACATTGACATTTGTCTTCAAGTAACCTCCTAAAAACAAAATTTAAAAATCAACACTGAAACTGAAAGGGAGGAAATACATATAGACCCAAAGAAAATGATGCGACCCAGAAGTAAAATACAACCCAAGATCCCCAGCCCACCCAGAACAAATCCAGAAGACAATGAAGTAGAGGAAATCAGAAAACACCCAACCAAACTTTCAGAAATGATAGCAGTAGAAGTTAAAAAACAGATGGATGAGACTATAGAGAACATCAGATTAGAAATAATTGGCCAAGTTAAGAAAGAGATGATAAGCATAATGAAAGACATGAAAGACCTGCTTAGCTAATTTAGAATAGACACAGTTTAAAAAAAAAAAAAAGAGGAGCTTAGAAAAACAATAGAAAACTTGACCACTCAACTCAACAAAGAAAAAAAACCCATGAAACAGATCCAAACAGATAGCAAAGAAATAAAAAACTTCTTTGAAAGTATACACCATAGATTAAATAAAAGTGAAGGCAGAATCTCAGAACTAGAAGACAGGACTGCAGTTCATGACCAAGAAAAGGAAAACTTCTTAAAAATAGCTGGAGACCATGAAAAATCGATACAACAACTGCAAGATGATGCAAAGAAGAACAACATAAGATGGGCTGGAGTGAATGAAAAAGGAGACAGTGTAAAGGATCTAAAAAGATTATTTACAGAAGTAATGACAGAAAATTTCCCAAACATGAGAAAAGAACTTGACATATAGATAAGTGAGGCATATAAAACCCCAATTACCCATGACCAAAATAAATCTACACTAAGACATATAATAAAGATTCCAGAAATTCAACAAAAGAACAGAATACTGAAAATTGCTAGAGGAAAAAAAACAAATCACCTATAAAGGTAAACCCATCAGAATCACAGCAGACTTCTCAACACAAACCTTAAATCAAGGAGAGCCTGGAGGAAAATATTTCAAGCCGTAAAATAAAACAATCTCCAACTCAGATTGATGTACCCACCAAATTATCTTTCAAATTCAACAATGAAATAAGATACTTCTATGACAAAGAACAACTGAAGAAATTCATGACCTCCAAACCACCTCTACAAAATATTTTGAAGGATAGCCTAGAAAGGGAAAGAGAAAACTATAATTACAAGAACACTAATAAAAAGAATCCGCCAGGCAAGACAAACAGTTAAACTGAGGTGAAACACAGAACCAGCAACAGAAAAGATCTATGACAAAGATAAGTCAATACATAACAGCTATAATCATCAATGTAAATGGTCTCAACTCACCAATCAAAAGAAACAGACTAGCAGAATGGATCAAGAAGTAAGATCCATCAATATGCTGCATACAAGAGACACATTTAACTCAAAAGGAAATTCATAGACTGAAAATCAAAGGATGGAAAACAGTATTTCATGCAACAGGAACCCAGAAAAAAGCAGGGGTAGCTACCCTAATCTCACACAAAGTGAACTTCAAACCAGTACTGAGCAAGAAGGACAAAGAAGGTCACTACATACTTCTCAAGGGAAAACTCCAAGAGAAAGAAATAGTAATTATTAATACTTATGCACCAAATATCGGTGCACCTAACTACATGAAACAAATACTACGGAACATGAAAGATCAAATAAACACTAACACAATTACAGCGGGAGACTTCAATACCCCTCTGTCACAAATAGACAGATCAACTAGACAAAAAAATTAACAAAGAAATATCAGAACTGAATCAAATCTGCGAACAAATGGACTTAGCAGATGTCTACAGAGTGTTCCACCCCACAACAGCAGAATATACACTCCTCTCAGCTGCACATAGGGCTTTCTCCAAAATAGACCACATACTAGCTGATAAAACATGTTTAAGTAAATGTAAGGGAAGTGAAATTATCCCATGCATACTATCAGACCATAGTGCAATAAAACTGGAATTCAATGGTAACAGAAACCAAAAAACCATATAAACACATGAAAACTAAATAACATCCTTCTGAACAACAGCTGGGTCACAGAAGAAATGAAAGAAGAAATTAAGCAATTTATACAGTTCAATGATAATGCCAATACAACATACCAGAACCTATGGGATACAATGAAAGTAGTGCTTCAAGGGAAATTCATTGCCTTGAACTCCCACATCAGGAAGACTGAATGAGCTCAAATAAACTACTTAATGTTGAACATCAAACATCTAGAAAAAGAAGAGCAAATCAAACCCAAAGCTCATGCAAGAGAGGAAATTATTAAGATTAGAGCCAAAATTAATGCAATTGAGACTAAAAAAAAAAAACAATAAAAAGAATCAATGAATCAAAGAGTTGGTTCTTCAATAGATTAAATAAAATAGGTGAACCCTTAGGCACTCTTATCAAAAAAAAGGAAAGAAAAGACCCAAATCCATGCAATAAAAAATGAAAGAGGTGAAGTCACGACTGACCCTATGGAAAGCCAAAAGATCATCAGCACCTACTTCAAGAACCTCTACTCAAACAAGATGGAAAACACTGAAGAAATGGACAGATTCTTAGAAACATATGAACTACCAAAACTGAATCATGATGACATAAGAATACTAAATAACCCAATATCAGCCATTGAAATTGAAGAGGTAATTAAAAACCTACCTAGAAAGAAAAGCCCAGTTCCTGACAGTTTCACAGCTGAATTCTACAAGAAATTTAGAGATGATTTAATACTGCTATTCCTCAAACTCTTTAATGAAATTGAAAAGGAAGCAGTACTTCCAAAATTGTTCCTAGAAGCAAGCATTACCCTGATACTAAAACCAGAAAAAGATCCAACTGAAAAAGAGAACTACAGGCCAATTTCCCTAATGAATATAGATGCAAAAATTCGCAGTAAGATACTGGCAAACAGAATACAACGAATTATCAAGAAGATTATACACTATGACCAAGTAGGATTCACCTCAGGGATGCAGGGATGATTCAACATTCGCAAATCAATACATGTAACACACCATATTAACAGAATCAAAGACAAAATCACATGATGATCTCAATAGATGCAGAAAAAGCATTAGAATTTCAACACCCATTCGTGATAAAAACTCTACAGAAATTAGGAATAGACAGTCTATATCGAAATTTGACAAAAGCCATCTATGACAAACCAAAGGCCACCATCACACTAAAAGGTCAGAAACTGGAAGCTTTCACACTAAAATCTGGAACAAGACAAGGATGTCCATTATCACCACTGTCGTTCAATATAGTGCTAGAAAAATTAGCCAGAGAAACCAGGCAAGAGAAAGAAATAAAAGGAATAAAGATAGGAAAGGAAGACGTTAAACTATCATTATTTGCAGATGACATGATACTCTACATCGAAGACCCCAAAAATTCCACCAAAAACTTCTAGATTTAATAACTAAATTCAGTTGCATAGCTGGGTACAAAGTCAACACCCAAAAGTCAATAGCATTCCTATATACCAATAACAAACTCACTGAGAAAGAAATAAAAGAAAATATACTTTTCATAATTGCATAAAAAAAGAAACACTTAGGAATTTATCTAACAAAGCAAGTAAAAGATCTTTTCATTGAAAACTACAGTACTTTAAAAAAGGAAATTGAAAAAGATATCAGAAAATGGAAAGATATACCATGTTCTTGGGTAGGAAGAACCAACATAGTGAAATGGCCATACTTCCTAAATTGCTATATAGATTTAATGCAATTCCAATCAAAATACCAGTAATATACTCCACTGAATTGAGAAAATAACCATGAAATTCATCTGGAACCAGAAAAGACCATGAATAGCAAAAACAATCCTGGGCAACGGGGGCCAGGCAAGGGTCATCACAATCCCTTACTTGAAATTATACTATAAAGCTACCGTGATAAAAACACCATGGTGCTGGCACGAAGACAGACCCAAGGACCAATATAACAGTAGAAGATACAGAAAAAACTCCCAACACATTCAAATACCTCACCTTCAATAAAGCAGCCGAACACCCTCACTAGAAGAAAGACAGCCTCTTTAACAAATGGTGCTGGAAAAATTGGCTGGCCACATGCCAGAAACTAAAACTAGATACATGTCTTTCACAGTGCACTAAGCTAAAATCAAAGTGGATCAAAGATCTAAACATTAAAACAGAAGCACTAAATCTACTAGACGATAGAATAGGAAGAACTCTTGAATACATAGGTGTAGGAAAAAAAATATATGAGCAGAACCCAGTCTGCACGGGAAACAATACAAAGAATCAGTGCTTGGGAACACATTCTATTAAAAGGCTTTTGCACAGCAAAAGAAATCACCAATAGAACAGGACGAAAACACACAGACTGGGAAAAAATTTTTGCCAGCTGTCCCTCAGACAAAGGTCTAACATCTAGAATATATAAAGAACTCAAAAAAATCAAACCACCCAAATTTGAAGACCCCATCCAAAAATGGGCATCTGAAATGAATAAACATTTCTCAGACGAAGAAATAAAAATAGCAAATAAATATATGAAAAAGTGTTCAACATCATTGGTCATTCGAGAGATGCAAATCAAAACAATGCTAAGATACCATCTCACTCCAGAAAAAACAGTTATTATCAAGAAATCAACCAATAACAAATGCTGGTGAAGCTGTGGGGGAAAAGGAACCCTCCTCCACTGTTGCTGGCAATATAGATTGGTCCAGCCACTGTGGAAATCAGTATGGAGATTCCTCAAAAAACTACAACTGGGGTTGAGGATTTGGCTCAGTGGTTAGAGTGCTTACCTTACAAGCACAAGGCCCTGAGTTTGATCCCCAGCACCAAAAAAAAAAAAAAAAAAAAGCCCAACTACAACTAGAGGTTCCATTTGACCCAGAAGAATTAAAATCATCATAGCACAGCGATATATGCACAACCATGTTCATAGCAACACAATTTGTAATAGCTAAGTCTTGGAAACAACCTAAATGCCCAACAACTAACGAATGGCTAAAGAAGATGTAGTTTTTCTACACAGTAGAGTATTACTGTGCTGGAAAAAGAATTTACTAGAGACATTTGTAGGTAAATGGATGCACCTTGAGAACATACTCTTAAGTGAAATAAATCAGTCACTCACGAGTACACGTCAAATTGTTTCTCTGATATGAGAAACTGTAAGCATAAATAAGAACGAAGAGGTATAATAGATACTATTAAAAAAAGTATTCAAAAGAGAGGAGAACTAGATAGGGAGAAAGGAGAAAAGAAGGAAGGGAAAAAGAAAAGAAAGGAGAAAGGGAAAAAATGTAAATAAAACTGTTGCAAGTAGGGAAGGGGGGAAAGAAGGGAGGGGTGGGGAAGGGGGCAACCAAGATATATCATGTACAGGTACAAATAACCATGTTGAATGTGATCATTATGTATACAATGTACCAATACATGTTCTTGGTTAAAAAAAAAAAAAGAAAGAAAAGAACATACGATTAGGTCCTACAGGGCCCAAATATCTCAATCCTTTGTGAAGTGAGCAAACTTCAGTCTACACATTTCACCTCTCAAGAATTACAATAAAAATAATATTAAACCTTATAGGGCTGTGCAAACGTTAAATATGATACTCAACGTAACACATTTAGAATACCATTCCATACATTAAAAAGAAAAACAATGTAGGAAGAAGGTAGAAAGGTAAAAAGGAGAAAAAATATTGCCGTATTAAGGACAATTGAATAAAAACAGAATCATGTTTTTTATGCACAACTATCATCTTTTGAAATACTTAAAAATACAATGTATCAGAAACATATATTCTGAAATGAGGAAGGACAAATTTCACAGATATCCAAAAGAAAGAGTCAAAATGTAAAAGAAATTAGAAACACACTCACACACCCCTGTTTATCCATCTCTCCCTTCTTGCAGAATTCAACTCCCGCATGGCCATGGAGCCACAGCATAGTGACTCTATGTTTTCCATGGCATCTATAACTGGATAACATGGCTCTTCTAGTTCTATCTGCTTTGTACACTGCTTTAAAATTCAAAGTGTCTGTGTTTGCCTAGCAAGCACAAGGCCTTGAGTTCAATCCCTAGTACAAAAAAAAATTCAAAGTGCCTTTATGACTCCATTTCTAAAAATTACTATGTGTGACGTAGCACTCATAAAACACAATGGAAATCACAAAAGGCTACCCACATGCCTTACCATCCTGTGAGAATATATGTAAAGAAAATCATTCATAGAAAGAGTGACACTCACAGCACAAAGCAAGCTGTATCTTGAACTAATACGAAATAGTTCATTTACTAACAACAGCACTACTACAATCAGCTAAAAGAGGTTGCTGTGAGAAGTTTGGCACCAAACAGAAGAGGTCCCACACTGGTCCAGTGTGCACAACATACTTTTTTCCTGGAGGAGAAGCAGAAAACATTCCCCTTGATTCTGTTCCCACTGATTCTACTGAGCAATGTTCTTTAATCAGCAGCTGCCAGAATGCTAACTGGCTTCCAGACTGAGCTACTCCAGACCCAGCCTGCGCCACCTTGCCAGGTCTGCAGAAAATCTTTAGTCCGTTTGGACACAGCAGGCTTCTTGTAAGTCTTCTGGCACTATGAAGTGCTCCCTTCTGCATGCCAATTAGACTTCGGGCTGCTCTTTCTCTGATGGCTGCATCCATTAGCACTATGCTCAGGAGCTGCATGACTGACCAAGTGCCGCTGCCACTGTGGGTCATCAACATGGACTATGAGTGTCCTGCACGTCACATACTGAAACCTTAGAAGATTATTAGAAAGTATTTACCTGACGACTAGTTTTATAAGTTGATCTGGGGGGAAGAAAATGAAGGAGTGTCCAAAGTAAACAGGTTGCTGTTCTTCAGTTCAAAATGTCACATTTCTACTCCCTTAAATCTGCTGGAAATTTTTGCATTGTCCTATAACTTCTAATGCCAAAAAGCTGAATGTGTTCAGCTCAGATATTAGTAACTTTTTCTTAACAAATGACAGCACACACAGGGCTATGATAAGGAAGGTAGTGGGGTCCTGAGCATATGTGGGAGATGCTCAGTGGCGGGACATGAAAGGAAGGCTGTAGAATCCCTGCTACACTCACTGGGTGCTACAAGGTCTCTCTGCAAGCCACCCGGTCCCTGAGGCTCATCTCAGCTGCCCTTTCCCTTCCATGATCTCCTGTACTCTCACCTGTGTTACAGCCTTCCCGGTAAAACAAACTGCATGGAAAAGTCCTAAACTGGAAGAGATCCTTTTACAACAGACAGAAATCCTCAGCAGTACTCTACTGTGTGTGAAAACTACGTTTTATGTACAAAATCAAAGCAGGTTAACTCCTGAGAGCAAAACTTCACCTGAAATATATATTCTTCTACTACAACAATTTTATTCCCAACTGCAGACAAGAGTAGAGAACACAGGCTGGCAGGTCTTGGGCATGAAAGAAAGAAGGACCTGGAGCCCAGGCCAAGGAGTCTTTCTGCAGATACTGTTTCCTGACACTGATTTGCCCGAGAAGGCCAGCAGTCCAAGAATTGTGCTGTTGCTCTTTCCCAGTAGCTATTTCTATCACTTTATAAAAGGAGGGCAGCTTTTCCCTCCACCAGAATATCACAAAGACACATTGTTTTAGAGGGGAAAAAAATTCCTCAGGCACCAAACCGATACATAATCTAAGAACTAGTGTTGCGGTGGCAAAGGAAAATAACTATAAAGACTGAAAGGAAAAAAATTTTTGTGCAGGTCACGTGGTACCTAAGTCCTTCTCTTCAATAAAATTGAATCAAGTGATCTAGTGAAGGATTATTAAAAATAAATGATGCAAAACTGGTAAGTGATCTTTCGGACACTGGTAAGTGTCCCGCCACCGAGCATCTCCCATATATGCTCATGTAACTCAAAGTGGTTTTATTATACGCTTAACGGAGGAGGAGTCTCCCTTCTCATCTATTAATACGTTTAAATTTTTTTTCTCTCAGCAGTGCAGAAAATAGAGCACCGATGCTGAGCTCGTTCTAGCAAAAACTGACAAGCATCATGAATTTCCGATAAAAGTTTACCTTCTGTTCATAAGTATTAACAGGAATCATAGATAGTCAGTACTGTGGGTCCTAACTGCTGTACATATTTTAACTCACTGAATTCCCCTCAGAGTCCTATGAGCAAGACATTATTCCTACACCGTTTTATAGTTGAGTCATTGGATGCGCTCAGAGAGGTGAGGAAGTTTGTCGCTGGTGATGTGGCCAGACAGAGCTGGGTTTTGAATTTAGGCAGTCAGACTCCAGAGTCTACGTTCTTCGCCAAAACCTTATCTTGTCTCTTTGCACTTATCACAAATGTATATATATATTTAGTCTGCAGTCATAACCAAATTCAGGGACATTTTTATTATTTATAGCCCTATCGTCCTAGTTAATTTAAAATTTGAAAATAAATATACAAATTTTTATCGCAGAGAAATATTATCGTAAATAAAATTTACTCAATTTTAAATTTTAATAGGGTAAATATGGTGGAAGGTAAATATAAATTCAAAGAGAAAACGTACAATTTGAACTATAAGAAGAAGAATCTATTTTTTTAAAAAAAGGATTTTATCATGAAACCTACATAGACTAGTGTTATGACCTGTAGCTAGATTTCCCCACAAAGCCTCATGTGTTCATAGGTGGAGAGTTTGGAAAGTGGCTGGATTAGGGTGTGTAAATGGTTATTAAGGGTGTGATGCTGGTGTTAAGGATGTGGATAATCAAAGCCCCACCTGGGTAAGGTTGGCACCAATAAAGAGGTTTATAGCCTGGATGCAACATAAAGGGACAGAAAGAAAGTTTCTCTGCTTCGCTGCTTGCTGCCTGCTGCCTGCCACACCATGGGCCATTTCTCTTCTGTGATGCCCCTCTGTGTGCCACCCTGCCTTGAAGCCAGCTGACTACGGGCTGAAACCTCTACAGACTGTGAGCTAAATAAGCTTCTTTCCCTTAACTTGTGGGTGTTGGGTATTTTGTCTCAGCAATGAGAAAAGTGACTAAGACAACTATTAACATTTTACTGCACATTTTTATACAAATATATCCATTCATCCATATTTTTAAAGCTTTATTGAGTAATAATTTAAAGGCTATAAAATTTCCCATTTTGAATGCAAAATTTGAGGATACTTAGTATATTGGTCATCATTCTGCAACCATCTTCACAACCTAGTTTTAAAATGCTTCCATCACCCCTTAAAATTTCTACAGTCTGTAAAGAATCCCATGACCCACCTCTATCCTCTGGTGATTGCAAACTTACTTTTTGTCTCTATAGATTTGCTGTGTTTAGAAATTGAATCTAAATTCAATCACCTATTATGTGTCTTTTGTGGCTGGTTTATTTCAGTCATCATGACCATTAATCCTGCTATATCAACTTCATTGGATTAAGAAACACCCAGCAGATTAGTAAAGCATGTTCGTGAGTGTGTCTGGGTGCTCATGGGTGTGTGGCCTTGGGTACTATGTGTGGTCCCTGGCCCCTTCCTCTCCGGCACTGTCCCCTGCTCTGCTTCCTGGCCACCATGAACTAAGCATCTTTGCTCCACCAGGCCCTCACTCCTTAATGCTCCTGCCCTGGAGCCAGCAGACCATGGACTGAATCCCCCCTGAAACTTTGAGCCAAATTAAACCTCTCCTCCTTTAACTTTTGGGTGTTGGGTGTTATGTGTCAGTAATAGAGAAGCTCATGAACATAGTTAACATAATGTTTTTGAGTTTTATTCAAGGTTTTTCATATGTTAGCGATTTATTCCTTTGATTACTGAGTAGTACTCTATGACGTAGATACCCATTTTTGTATACCCATTTACTGGTTGATGAATATTTAGTTTCTGGTTTCTGACTGGGAAAAATGAATAATGTTGCTATAAACACTTATGTACATATTTTTGTGTGAACATAAGTTTCCATTTCTTCTCTTTAGAGACATAGGAGTAAAATTGTTGGGTTGACACGGAAATATGTGTTTAATTTTTTTTAAGACACTATCTCAGAAAAAAAAGAAAAGAAAAGAAAAGAAATAAACTATCTCCATAACTCCTAGGAATATATAGCCCATGAAGACCAAATCACAAAGAAATAGAAAACCCAAATAGACCAATAACGAATAAAGACTTTGAATCAGTAATTAATTATGTACCATCAAAGAAAAAGTCAAGAACTATATGGTTTCACTGCTGAAATCCACAAACATTTAGAGAACTAACACCAACCCTTCTCAAACTCTTCCAAGAAACTGAAGTAGAGAGAACTCATTTAAAAGTCATTTTACAAAAGGTCAGCATCACTCTTACACCAGAGCCAGATAAAGACTTAGCAAGCAAAGAAAATTACAGGGTAATAATCCCTATAACCATAGGTACAGAAATCCTCGATAAAACACCAGCAAACTAAAATCAGCAGTACGTGAAAAGGATCACTCGCTATGTCCAATTGGGATTTATAATGGGAGGCAAATATGATGCAATAAATGTGATAAACTGTATTATCAGAATGAAGAACAAGAAACTCATGTTCACCCCCATAGACGTCAAAAAAGCATTTGACAAAATTCAACATCCCTTCATGATTTCAAGGAAAAATATATCTCTCACTGAGTCAGAGATACAAGGAATGTTTACCTCAGTCCAATAAAAGCCACGGATACCATTATACTCGATGCTGAAAAGTTGGAAGTCTTCCTCTGAGGTAGGAAAGAAAGACAACACAGCCCACCCTTGCCACTTCTGCTTACCAGTAGGTTAATATTAATGAACGAGAGGTTAATATTATTTATGTCTGTACTCACGAAGTATATTGATATGTAGTTCCCTATTCCAGGGTGTCTTTGTCTGGTTTCATACTGGAGTTGAATCACTCATAAAATCAGCTAAGAAGTGTTTCTTCTGCTATCCGAAAGAGTTTTTGTAGGATTGCTACCATTTCTGCTGAAATTTTGATAAAATTAACCTATGAAACCATCTGGACCCGAGCTTTTCTTTGCAAACTGATTGTAAATTAACATCTAATTTATTTTCTTCATACAGGCCAATTCAGGTTTTCTGCTTCTTCTTGAGTCTGTTTTTGTGCTTTTCAGCACTTTGTCTATTTTCATCTAAATTGTCTAACTTATGATATAAAGTTGTACTTAATAGCTCCTATAATCCTTTTAATTTCTTTACATTTTATAGTGATGTCATATTTTCATTCTGGACATTAGGAAGTTGTATCTTCTTTTTCTTCTTGAGCATTCTAATTAAAGGCTTATTCAATTTGTTGACCTTTGTTTTAAAAAAGCAACTTTTGTTTCCATTGACTTTCCCTATTTTTCTGTTTTATACATCACTGATTTTTATTCTTATCTTTATTATTTCCTCCCTACTAGTTCTGTAGAGTTTAGTTTGCTCTTCTTTCTAGGGTATTACTTAGATTAGTGTTTACTTAGAGCATTAGTTTTAGATCTATCTTCCTTCCCAATAAAATTTTTTAAACCTATAATCATTTCTTTGTCCAAAACCTATATTTTTACATTGTTAAATTTTTATTATAATTCAAGATACTTTATTATTTCCCTTTTATTTCTTTTTTAACCCTATGGTAATATAAGCCATATTTCTTAATAACTTGCTATTACTTTTATAATAAAATTCCTCAGTGTTCTTCAAATAAAATTAGGTCTCTGCTTTGATCCCCAGCACCACCACCCCCCAAAAAAGTGAGGTCTCTGCCACTTTCTTTTTTTTTAATTTATTTTATTTTAATGGTACATTTTAGATGTACATAGTGATAACATTCATCGTAGGGGATTTGTACCTGTACGTGATATATCTTGTTGCTTCTTTTTTACCCATTTTCCCCTCCCCTTCCCTCACCCCCTCCTCCCTCCTTATTTACAAAAGCTTCATTTCCATTTTTCCTTCCACTTCTTATTTCTTTTGTCCCTCTGTTCCTTCCCCCCCCCCTTGTTCCCTTTCCCATTTGGAGATTTTCTTCCCTTTCCCAGTATAATACATTTTAGTCTTTATTTACACTTTCAGTTTCTCACATTAGAGAAACAATGCAGTATTTAAACATGTATGTCTGATTTATTTCACTTAAGAGTGTGGTCTCAAGATGCATCCATTTACCTAGGAATATCTCAAGCTTATCATCCTTTATGGCAGAGTAGTACTCCATTGTATTACAAAAAACACATTTTCTTTATACCTTCCGCTGTTGATGGGCATTTGGGCTGTTTCCAATATTTAACTATTACAGACTGTGACGCTATAAACATGAGTATGCATATATAGCTGAGGTATGATGTTTTTAATTCTTTTGGGAAGATACCAAGAAGTGGAATAGCTGGGTCAAATGGAACCTCTAGTCCTAGTTCCCTGAGGAATCTCCACACTGATTTCCATAGCTGTTACGCCAGTCTACATTCCCACCAACAGTGGAGAAGGGTTCCTTTTTCTCCACAGCCCCTCTAGCATTTGTTATTGGCTGATTTGTTGATAATAGCCATTCTTTCTGGAGTGAGGTGGAATCTCAGGGTTGTTTTAATTTGCATCTCTCGAATGACCAGTGATGTTGAACATCTTTTCATATGTCTATTTGCTGTTTCCACTTCTTCATCTGAGAAGCGTCTATTCATTTCAGCTGTCCACTTTTGGATTGGGTCTTTAATTTTGGGGGTGTCTGATTTTTTTTGTGTTCTTTATATATTCGAGATGTTAGTCCTTTGTCGGAGGAATAGCTGGCAAAATTTTTTCCCACTCTGTGGGTTGTTTCTTCACTCTGTTGGTGGTTTCTTTTCTTATGCAAAAGCTTTTTAATAAGATGAGATCCCAGCTGTTGATTCTTTGTGATATTTCCTGGGCAATTGGGTATTTGTTCATAAAGTCCTTGCCTAAACCTATGTCTTCAAGAGTTCGACCTATTCTATCTTCCAATAGATTTAGTGTTTCTGTTTTAATATTTAGATCTTTGATCCACTTTGATTTTAGCTTAATGCATGAGGAAAGATATGGGTCTAGTTTTAACCTTCGGCATGTGGAGAGCCAGTTTTTCCGGCACCATTTATTAAAGAGGCTATCTTTCTTCCAGTGAGGTTGTTTGGCCCCTTTGTCAAAGATAAGGTGACTGAGAGTGTTTGGACATGTTTCTTCATCTTCTAATCTGTTCCATTGGTCCTGGGGTCTGTTTTTGTGCCAGTACCAAGCTATATTTATTACAGGTCTCTGCCACTTTCAAGCATGTGACCTTCAGTGTGGTACTTAACTCTCCTCACCTCCATTTCTGCATCAGGAAAATGGGCTAACGACAGTAGTATCTGTTATGGACTGAATTGTCCCTCCACAAAATGCATATGACAAAGCCCCTTTCCTCAATATAGTGGTATTTGGTGATGATGTAATGGGAGCTAATCAGGTCTGGATGAGTTCATGAAGGTGGGAGCATCACAATGAGATTAGTGCCCTTGTAGAGAGCTTCCTATTTCTGTCTTCCTCTCTGCCATGTGAAGGCACAGTGAGAAGACAGCCCTCTGTAGGCCAGAAGGAAAAGTCTGTCCAGCACCTGACACCCTGATCTTGGCTTTGCAGCCTGCTGAAGTCAGAAATAAATTTCTGTTGTTTAAGCCACCCACCCAGTCTACCGTATCTTGTTATGGGAGGTTGAGCTGATGATCCAATACAATTGTTGCAAGACTCAAATGAGGTAGCACATATGAAATGCAAAACAGCCCCAGCACGCAATAAACAGTCAACAGATCCAGCTATGATCGTTAAATGTTAACAACAGTGTTCATAGGAATCCTGTGGCTTAAAAACCACTGAAATGGTTTGTCACTGTGCAAAAGACATTCTACTGCTTTATTAGTATTTATTTGTATTTGATTCAACTTGACAAATAACTTGACAAGATTAAAAGCCAGTAGGTGTTAAAATATTTATGATATGCTGCTCAGAAGCAAAGAAACTACCTTGCCATGTGCCTACACGCATATCCTACAGTGTCTAAATCAAAAGACTAGGACAGCAAATACACATGGTGTAGCTAAAGAAAAGAAAATTTTAAAATTCAAGATGTATGCAAACTCACTGAGACAGCTTTTATTTGTCTTCCACAAATAAAAGTCTCTCCATGAAAACAGTACTCTGCATTGCACAGACATTCTGAATCCCAGTGATTTTTCCACTGCATGCTGAACAATGAGTCCAAAGTTGCAGCGTTAATTGAAAGGAAGATCAAAGGTGATCCTGAAACACTTTGTGAATAGCTAGATCACATTACTTAGGACTTCCTTCCGGGCAAGTAATTGGCTTGCTGAGTCACCAAAACGCAACGATTGCTTAATAGCCACGACTGTCACAGGACAGTAAAAGTCTCGGGCAGATTGAATATTGTGTCTGATACCACATCTGCCAAAACTAACTTATCAATTCAATATGATTTTAACCAAAATGAGATACATTTGAAACAGTAAATATTCAAGAATATCTAAGAACCTGTAGAAACAAAACACAACAGGTGAGAGTAGCTATTGGATCAATTATTAAAAATTATTGTAAGGCTATAACATTTAAAACCATACAGTATGAGCAAAGAGCAAGTATGAACAGATTCACGCATGTGTGGCAACTTCACTGAGGGAAGCATTGGACTTTCTCTTCATTCCAGTTTTAGTATATGTGCTGCCAAAGCAAGCACTGGACTTTCTCTTCTAAATCATATTCTGATCATTAGTTTTTCTTAAGAGAAACACACTCCCAAGTTACTCACCACACACATACAATTTGGCAAGACTTAACTATAAAAATTAAACTAAACACTCTTAGAAGTGGAATATGAGAGGTCAGCTTCATGACTTTGGAATGGAGAGGATTTCTCAAAGAAGCACACTAAGTGCCAATCACTGAATCAGTTGCTAAAATGAACAACGATTTTAGCCCGCTCGGGCTGCCATAACCAGTCCCACTGTGCAGATTGGGTGGCTTAAACAATGGAAAGTCATTTTCTCACAGTCTGAAATCAAGATGTAGGCAGGGCTGGTCTCTCCAGAAGCCTCTTTCCTTGGCTCACAAACAGCCATCTTCTCCTTTATCATCGGCTCATCTTCCCTCTCCACCCATCTGGGTCCAAATCTCCTCTCAATTTATGGACACCAGGCTAACTGGTTTAGGACCCACCCGATGGTCCTCGCTTTAATTTAATTATGTCTTTAAAGTCCCAGAAGGTTCAAATACAGTCTTATTCTGAGATACTGAGCATTAAGACTTCAACATGTAAATTTTAAACTGACATAATTTTGCCCATAAAAGCAACCCATCAGCAAAATGAACGAAAGTCTTAAATGGGCTCTGCACAGAAAAGAAAACCCAAATAGCCAATAACGTACTATGAAAATATGATCATTTCATTGATATTCATTTAAAAAAAAACCAAGCAGAAACACACAGTGACATAGCACTTCATACTCCCAGGATAGGACGGAACATTAACGTCTAACAGCATCAAGTCTCGGCAAAAATATGCAGATGAATCAGGCTTCAGATAGTCAGCAAATACGATTGAACAGTCATATGACGACTTTGGGGAAAATGTCAGGGCATCTAACAACGGTGGTGTCCATGCCTTATGGCCCAGAATTGTCGGTCCTAGGACTAGGAACCAGATAAAACTTTACGCATTTACAGCAGTAAGTGTATAAAGTCGTTCTTAACAGGACTGTCTATGGTTGTAAAATAGTGAAAAACCAAATACCTATAGCATAATCTCAGCACCATAGATACATAATATATAATCTTATAATGAAATGTAGCCATTGAAAGAAATCTATTATACCTAAAATTTAAAATGTAGACAATACATACAGAATGATGGTTTGATTTATTTAAATTTCAAAAACATTCAAAACTGAAAAGCATATTTTAGAGACATAAGTGTGATAAAACCAGAAAGAAAAAAAATGAGAAAAATAAACAAAAATTCAAGATAATGATACTGATGAGGAAGATGGAAAAGATTGGGCTGGAAGAAGATTGGGCTGGGCAGAGACATTCACTGAGCCCATTATAAACCCTGCAATACTTACCAAGCATTTTATTGCAATGCTTGTTAGATATCCAATATTTTAAATAGAAAAAAATTAAAATGCATAATGATCCATGAATGAATGTGAAATATAAGGGCTATCATTGTTTTGTTTTGTTTTTTTGTTTGTTTTTTTGTTTTTTTGGTTTTTTTTTTTGGTGCTGGGGATTGAACGCGGGTCCTTGTGCTTGCAAGGCGAGCACTTTAACCACTGCGCTAAATCCCCAGCCCTGTTTTATTTTTTTTTTTATGAGAAATGAATTCTAAAAATCTATGTAGCTTGGCTGTCTCTCTGCCAAGTTCCAAATGTTGTCACTTCTCATTTAAAATCCTAAGATCACCATGTAATAAAAATATAATTAAAAGACTCTTAGTGAATAATCTTGTTTATAGAACACTCCATCCAGATAAATGCTAAGGTACTGTAAAATGATCACTTCCCCACAAATCTTAATTATTGAATACTTTGTGAAGATAAGATTCTGCAGTATTAAAGTTTTGTAATTTCTAAAAAGAGGTTCATTTGCTTTGTTTTGCAACAGCATATCGTGTAACAGTGTGCTCCATCTTCCATGTATAACTCTCCAAAGTTGTCTGGAATATGCTTTGGGGGAAATCAGTAACATACATGGGCCCCGATTTTTTTAATTGAATATTCAAATTCAAAATACAAGCATATTTCAAAGAAGGCAATCTGCATTCTATTAACAGACTGTTTGGAGGAGAAAAGCAAATTCCACTATAGTCCCTTATCTTTTTGTAAGACCCAACATTTTCCTGTCTCAACTCCAGATTCTTCCACCTGATGAGTTGCCAAGTATTGGCCTCAAAGGATGAGCAAAAGCATCTGCTGTATTCTGGTACATCTAACCTGTCTCCGGAAAAGCACGGGGCCTTCACTACCTGTCCCCGGGAGGTGCAGGCTGGGAGGGCCGCCAGCCTGGTGAGACCACCCCAGATCTCTGCCCTACTCTCTGCCTTTTTGGTAAATGTCTTGGATATATTTACTATAATTCGAAAACAATTCATATGAATGCTGCTTTCAGAGTCACACGGGATAGTTAAATACAGTATTTATTCTGTTAGCAACGAAGATCCCACCATCCACCCAACCTTACGAAAATCCCAGAGCTATTATGCTTTCTGGATTCTTAATAGCCCTCTTCCACATTTTCCAGATTTTTAGCTC
>PVJO010014352.1:0-48640 GCA_004026905.1 Hystrix cristata
GGCTCTGGTAACATCTCCTCATTTGACGGAGGTGATCAGATTCAGCCTAGAGATGGCCAGGCAAGTCTGAGCACCTCACAGCTGACACCTTGTCCTGAATCTCATCTCTTCTCCTGGTGGGATCCGGCCGCACGCCATCAGATTAACACCAGCGCTCACTTCACTGCTTGGGCTTTACTACGAATTGAATGTTTCTGCACCCTAAATCCGTAAGTAGAAATCCTGAGACCACACATGACGGTATTAAGACATGGTCCTTAGGTCACGAGGGTCACATGCATGGATATGACGCAGGAGAGAGCGTGCAGGCCTTCTGCTCCCCACCACGTGAGGACACAAGAAGTCGGCCGCCCCTCAACTGGGCGGGAGCCCTCACCAGGCACTGCCTCTTCCGGATCCTTCATCTCGACTTTCCTGCCTCCAGAACAAAGAAAACTGGTTGTATGCTGTTTATGCTACCTGACGTAGGGACTTCTGGGACAGCATCCAAGCTGACCGAGCCAGGCTCATAGCAGCGTTAGCTCACACCGAGTGAGTGTCTTTCTGCCATTTTGAATTTGAGTCAAGAAATGAGGAAAACCGGATGTTAGTAGGAACACAGCTGTTATGGCTAGGGGCTGAATCGTGTCTCCCCGAAAAGATTCCTGTGTTGAAGTGTATCTCACACTATCTCAGAATGTGATCATTTGGAGACAGAGCCTTTAGAGATGTAATATGGTAGAGAGACAGTTTAGAGTGGGTCTTCGTCCAATATGATGGATATACTTAGAAAAGGAGAGAATTTTGAACACAGGTATGTACAGAGGGAAGACCGTGTGAGATGATGGTGGTCATCTACAAGCCAGAGAGAGCGGCCCCAAAACCAACCCTGCCAAAACCCTGACCATACACTTCTGACCTTCAGAGTTGCGGGGAAATAAATCCCTGCTACTTACCTACCCGGGCTGTGGCGCTTTCTCACAGCAGACCCAGCAAACTAAGGCAAGCATGTTTTCTCCTCAGTGGGAACAGGCTGCAAGGACCCCGGTGCGAAAGCTTGGCAGGATTCCACTTTGCCAGCACCCCTGTGGGCTAAACTGTGGGGAGAAGTGTGGTGGAGGAAGCACCTGGATTCCTGGTCCCAGAGGAGGGACCCAGAGAGCGCCTCTTTTTCTTTTACCACCAGAGCAGAACACATCATATTTCCCAGGAAAACTGTATCTTGCCTTCATGTACAACCTGGATGTGTCTCGCTCCCCAGATTAGCATCTACTGAAAGACATTTCAAAGCTTAGTGGTTCAGAAATTTACACTCCAGTCCCTTCGCCGGCACGTTAGCTGAGGGAGTGTAAAGGGCTAAGTTGTAGAGGAAACTGAGCATTGCTACTCTTAATGATGGGGGAGAAATGGACTTTATTGCGTATGTAGGTTCCCATGAGGGTTTACTTGTTTTTCCTCAGTGCACAAGTCCCGCCTCTCACTCCCTGCACCTCGCAGATCCTCAACATACCACCAGAGGCAGGGCACGCATGCACTTTCTTCCTCAGCTCTCTTTGGAAAAATCAGATTTAAATTCAGTGTGTAGTTAGGTTGTGGAGAGAAGTCAGGCCGTCCCATTTGGGGGAATGTGGTCAGATACATGTGAGGTGGGTCCGTCTCAGATGTCTCTTTTCATTGCTCCTCTCCAAGGGACTGGAAACGTCTCTGGTGGAGTTGTAACTTGCGGCAGACGCCCTCAGAATGGCCCTCCGGGGACACACCGACTCACTAGCTGGCTTCCCCAGCCTAAAGAGGAGCGACTGAAGATCCCTTTCAACGTTGGTTACAGACGGGCCACAGAGCGCGGGCTTTTCCCTCGCCCCGAGAGTGGCGGGTATCAGTCTACTTCTCCTTGTCCGTCCCCCGGAGCCTCGGTTCTTCCAGACTGCTAGAAGCTCGGGACTGGAGTCCTACCTCCTCCACCTACTTCGGCCACCCACAGCATGCTCCTTTTCCCCGCGAGCCGCATGTTCATCACACGGGATTTCTTTCTGTCTGAGTCAAACACAGTTATCATTCTTAGGCCAGAATGTTTTCAGGTCATTTCTTTGCTTTTGTTTTCCAGTTGCTGTGTTGTTTATCTCCAGCTTTGAGTGGCACAATCTCCCAGCACTCAGAGAGAAAGGAATAAATGAGGCCAGTCCTGCAGCTTTCCCTCGGCACACCCTTTTATTTTACCTGTCACACCACAGCAGCAAAACAAACACAACATTTCTATAAATAATCCTTGAGTGACAGCAGCCTCCCATCCTCAGTGATTTTTCACTTAGAGTTTATTCTCTGTGTGGCTCTCCCCAATTCTTTGTGCTGTACATTTCTTAAAACAAATAAATGTTTAGAAAAGAAAACCTTGAAGTACCACAGATTCATTAGATGCCAACCTTTGTTTACAACGTGAAAATTGCTGTATCAAGAACCCTTTCTATGACAATTTAATACAAACAAATGATAGCTCGTCACTCCTGGAGTCATCCACTGAAATAAGAAGAATGTCAAAGCAATTCTGCAGAATTGGCTCAAGATGTGTGTTTCCTTTTCTTCTGTGACACGGAAATGCTGGAGTCGGCTGGCTGCCTTCCTCTCGGAAGGAGTGGTGAAATCACCTCCCGCGGCCGCAGCCTAACCCAGGAGCGACCCCGGCCTGACGGGCTGTTGGGTCCGAGCAGCCCCTGAGAGCCCAGGACCAGGCCTCATCACAGGCGGGGTGCCAGGCCGCTGTACTTTCTGCCCGGGGAGAGAAACTCTCTAACGGAAAAAGTGAGAACTCAATTTCCATTGCCTTCTTCATTTTTTATTGTGATAAAGATTTGCGCAGCACATTGGCAACTGTAACCGTGTTAGGGAGGTAATTCCGTGCAGTGCATTCATGGTTTCTTTCTGCCACCAACGCCATGATCTCGCTCCCGAACTTTTCGTCACCCGAACATCCTCAGTTGCATTAGCAGCCATTTCTCTCTCTCCCCACCTCCCCAGTCCTTGTCAATCACTCACCTGGTTTCTGTTTTATGGGTTTACCTGCTCGGGATACTTCGTATCAGTCGACTGATACAGTAAGTGATTGTGACTGGCCTAATTAACGTAGCACCATGTTTATAGATTTTAGCCTGGTGTATCATCCTCGCTCTCTCTGTCTGAATATCATCCCAGTGTAGGAATAAACCACTTTGAATCCCTCCACTCACTGACAGGCGTGGGGTCCTTTACCATCTGCTGGAGCGGCAAGCACAGGGAGCTCTCTAACCACCATGTTCTCCTCCTCTGTAGTGACCCACGCCTGAGACAATTCAGCCAATTCTAATTTAATGGAAGGCAACAGAAGCGCCTGTTTTGAACCATCAGGGACAAAAGACATATGGAAATTTTGTTTACTTTCTACTCTTTTGTTCCACACAAATCTGCACTCAAAAGAGTTCCACAAAAGTCTGCACTTCAGTAGCAAACAATACTCTTCCTTATGACTGTGTGTCTGGCGTCCAACAGTATGTAATAAATGCTAGTTAAATATCTGATGAATTTGAGAATGAAACAAAGTCAATCTGAAATTTATTTTCTCTTTCTTTATTTCATTATATATGCAAATACTAAATACATGTCTTTTTCCTGTTCTATTGTGTGTGTGTGTGTGTGTATGTGTGAGTGTGCATATCTATGTTTTAATTAGCACCAATCCCAAAAATATCCAAGTGCTTAGAAGATTCTTAACTTTCCTAGTTTTTACTTCTTGGAGTTGCATTCCAAGCAAATCCTAAGAAATGGCTCAGATTTATGTAGGCCAAGGAAAGAGACTAGTGGGTGGCAAGCAAAAATTTAGTAAAAGCTACATGTTTGAAATAACCAGACCCAGGCAGGAAATAGTAAGATAATGCAATCAGCAATGTATATGTTTAGCTGCAATAACAAATTTTAGCTGTGTTCCCCAGTCATGAGGATTTCTTAAATATATTTTCAGCAGTTTGGGGATGCACTCAGTAGTGTGTGGTCGTCGAGGACCTACACTCTTTCAGTAATTCAATTCTAGCTCTGCATCTTTACTATATTTGTCTATTTTATGTAGTATTGTTATTGTGTATTTGAAAGCGAGCCATCATAGCTGTAGGTATCTCATTCTTCTGGAAAAATCTCCTAGAGCAGGATGGGATGGGCAGGAAGAGAGAAAAGGAGGCCACGATGCCTTGATATTATTTGGATGCGGAAGGAAAGTTGTTCTCTGAAATATGCATAAAGCTCATTCTTGGACCTCACTGATTAGACCCAGGACAGGTGGCCCAGATCTAAGCCAATCGTAGATGTGTGTGGACAGCACACAGAAATGTAGCCTGATCCTGAGGAGCGTGAACCCCTCAAACTCTGTCCCTGGAGATTCTGGGAGAGACAGAGTGCTAGTGTGCTGCTCATCCAGGGATGTCTGCATTGGGTGACCATCCAATGAAAATACCCCTTCGGGAAGAAGTGAGATCATTTTACACAATGAGACCGATGGTTTTCAGTGTGTTTAGTCTTAAAGGAAATTAAATACATTTAAATATCATAGTGACAAATCTGGTCTCTCTGTAGTATTTTCTGAGCCTTTCTGATTGTTATAAGGAGAACAAATTCTGTTGCTAGAATGTTTTTTCTTCTTTTTAATGCTCACCAGCCTTTTTCACAAAAAGGACACCACTCCCAGTTCAAAGCTGTAATAGGCAACAGCGTCACAGTGTGTCTCCATTTTACTATCCTTATCTTTACTATAAAGATTCATCATAATGATATGTAATTTTCAAATGCACTTAATAATTATAGAGGCTATTTTAAATAAAATATTTCATAAATAAGACAAATACTGTGTGTGGTAGACTGACTATGGTCCACTTGAGCAGGAACGCCCAGCTGAGCTGAGTCGGTGTGGTTCGGTTCTGGGTGTAGAGGATCCACCTGAAGATTATTACTGACGCTACATAAAGGAGAATGGGAGCAGACAACAGGGGCTGCTGTTTCCCAGGAGAAGCTCTGTTGTGGCTGGTTCTCCCAGGGGGAACGCGGCTGTTCTCATTGCAG
Source organism: Hystrix cristata (assembly GCA_004026905.1). Taxonomy (NCBI): domain Eukaryota; kingdom Metazoa; phylum Chordata; class Mammalia; order Rodentia; family Hystricidae; genus Hystrix; species Hystrix cristata. Next base: position 5,056 of record PVJO010014352.1, read on the forward strand.
AAGGAGCTCAAGGCCTTGGCGTTGTTGGGGATGGCTGCTGTTCACTTCTGGGGAGCTCTGGTCTTCATCTTCACTGTGAACACCACATCCTGCTTCCAGGTAGATTTCTTCAGCCGTTTAGTGCAGACACCAACGTACCCAGGACATTGCCGTGGGCTTCCGGCCCGTAATTGAATCTTTCGGGTCCCCAGTGCACAGGTAGATGTTCTGCACTCTTCCTGCATTTGGCATGTGTGTGTGAATGTTGTAACTTGTACTTGTCTGGTATTAAATCAGCTCTCTTGCAAACCACTGACTCTAGAAAAGTAATTAATACATTGTGGTATCATGAAATTACTTATATAACTTTTAGGAACTTTGAACTTTTCCTAAAATTGCTGATCATCAAAAAAAAAAAAATGAAAGAGAAGATTCCTAGAACAATCGAGGACCTAGATGAGAAAACTGAAGATTGATTCTGGGTTAATTTTAAAGCAGAATGAATGGAAAATTTTAAAATGCTACATTGCTATTTCTCATCCACTGATGTCCAACTACTATTGTTTCCAAAAAGAAGCTGAGATATTCAAATCCATGATTCAAAAATATTTTAACCTCTTGCCTTGTGATTTCGAGTTAAAATAGCACAGGAAGTTGAAACGTGTGAAATGAGATAGACAGGTGGGCATATAGAGAGACAGATAGATGATGCATAACCAGCACAGAAATACCCAATTAATACACAATAAGCACAGATATAGAGGCAGGTTTGCTTCTTCTTGGATGTTTGTGTAATTATTGATTCAAGCACTAGACCTGTATTTAAAATGAACATCGTGTTGTTGACTGCACTATTTCCCTCAATAGGAAAACAAAAGTTCTGCTCCCGCCTATATCTCTAAATGTGTTCAGTAGCACAAATATTGGCTCTGTGCTCATATATTATGACAGTGTTATTGTTACTGTGGGCAGCAGTCTCTGGGGATGAGTAGTCTGGTGTTAGGTGGTATAAAATTGAGCACCAGAAAGCAGAGATTCACGTAGTAAGACACAGTATTTTCCTTTCAACTTCTCAATCATTTCTATTATCTCAGAGAAAAAGACACCCAGATAGAGACCTTTAACACTTGAAAATGTCCCCATACCTTGTCTCCTTCAACAGAGAGAGAATGAGGAGAGCGCTCAGTGCTCTGCAGATGGTGGCTTGCTGGCAGCTGAGGGGTTCTATCTGTCCTGGGTGCAGGTGTGGAGCCCCGAGGGCTGAGCTGTGTGATCACAAACTGGCTGCCAAGTCTTTGTGCCTCCCATCCCCATGCAACTAGCCTTACAAGCAAGAGGCACAGGCCCCAGTATGTTTTTTGTTCTTATTTCCTGGATTTTATCCCCCCAAACCCCAGACCTGACTTGCTCTTATGTGTGAGGACAAGCAGAGTGCCGTGCTGCATGGGGTCCTAGAGTTGCTGTGGGTAGAGCCAATCTTGTTGCTTGGACCTGACGTGAATTTGGGGTTGACACCCAAGGAGGGTAAGACTGGGGGAAGATAGTGAACAGATTTTGCCACACATATTCGTAACATTTCTGTAGGTGTATTATATGTTTTTCTTTAATTTTTCCTACAGCAGTGATTTAAAGCAGGAGGCTGTGAAGTCTATTAAAGTACAGCATTAAATCATTCTAAGGCAGTGTTGTATGGCACATATAGGGTGAGTGGACAAGGTAACGGTAAAGAAGACAGAGCAAGTTGTATCTGAGCAATGTCCATATTGTGGCATTGAAAGTCTGAGGGCCAAGTCCTCCAGTTTAGAGAGGCTAGAAGTTTAGAAGTTATGTAAATTCTCCAAAATGTTAAATATTGGTTAGACCTGGGGGTGCAGCTCAGTGGTAGAGCACTTGTCTAGCATATGTGAGACCCCGCATTTCATCCCCAGCCGGCAAAGCAAAAAAGCACAATAACAAATGCTGGCAAATAAATTTAGATTTTTGCATGCTTTCTAATTCATCCGGTAAGGATGAGCACGCCAGGTCAGTGCTGGAGCAGGCTGCAGCCTGGTTGGCCGGTTCTGCACATGGCTTTCCTTCTGCCTCACAGCTGGAGCTCTCCCTGGGGCCCCCATACCCTCCATCGCTTCACTCTCCCCAGATGCTCATTCTGTCTCATTAGCACTACAGAATCTCCCGGGAGGAAAAATGCTGCTGAAGGGAGGCTCCAAGGACATTGTGATGAACAGCTTAATCAGGAATCTCTCCCTGGAGAACCAGGATTACAAGGCTTCCTCCCAAGTGTCCAGCAGCTCCTTCTGTTCCCTGGGATGCAGCCCACATCCAGGGTAACTGACTTCCAGGTTCCCCGGGATTCTCTGGTCTATGACCAAATCCCTACACCTTGGGGACGCCCTCAAACTGGATGGTCAGGTCACCTTATACACATTCCGGCATGGAGTTCTGATGACAGATTTTCATGATCCCAGACTCCTTTGCAAATGGCAGATGACCCAGTTCTGACCCAGAGATGTGAGGGGAATATCGATGACATCTACCGTAAATGTTTTCTGGGTGATGAGAAGTACAGAATCAGCTTTTCTATCTCCATTTCAGTGTGCGCGTGTATCATTCAAAACACTGGGAACCATTTTGTAACCATGCAGGGAAAAGTCTACAGACTAAGCTAGTATATTGAGTGTGATAGAAAATCAACATAGAAAGAGTCCGGATCCTCAAAGACACTGGTGAACTCTCAAGCAGCCGGAGATTGCCCAACGAGAGGTCTTACAGTATGCAAGACAATATATACCCCCTCCACTGTATGTCCAACTACTTGGCACCAGTACCAGTTAGTGACAGATCACCCTCAAAGAAAGCAATTTTCAAGTCCTAAGGAAAAACCTAAAGTGGCTGTAAAATCTGGGGTTGAATTTATCTTCTTTGTCCCCTCCAATCCAAAAGGCAACACATAGCATATAGCATTAACCTTAGCACACCACTCTAATTTCATGAGCCCAACATCTAAAGGCTTTTCTCTGGCTATAATAGTCTTTGGGAGTGTTGCACATCGTACCGTAACACCAGCTCAGTGAGGGGACAGACGCAGTAAAAGCCTCTATTTATATTTCAGCAAATTGACCCAGAGTGTTGGGTGGATTCATCCAATGAAGAAAGAAATCACGTGCAGCGAAACCATAGAGATACAGTCTTGGATGATAGGAGCAGGGGACTCTTTCTGGTTTGTCTGTTCCCCATGAGAAGGACAACTACTCAACCCACCACCTGTCAGAAAGTCTCACGTGGAAAATATACAAGTGCTAGTACATTTTGTTTGCCTGATCAATGGCCATGCAAAAGCCCCAAGTCCCCTTAGCAGACTGAAAATGCGGATGACTATTTTCCAGTTCAGAACTCTCATTTTGTTCTCAAACCCAGGCTGAATTCAAGCTCACTTTGCCGGGTCTGGTCCTGCATCTTCAATGGCCTCAGAGCTCCCAACCAGATCCATCTGTCTGCTAACAATGAGAGAGCCGCCAGACAATTACTCCATCAAAGACCAAGAAGATACAAGGGAGGGAAACGAGTTGAGCCAGAATGTAGATGAGCGCAGTGTTTACAGCAATCAGCACTGACAAAAGAGGTAGGGAAGATGCTCTGCAGGTGATGAGCCTCTTCTCAGGTGATCTCACATTCTCCCCCGCTAGGCTCCAGATGTGTGTGCTTCTGTGATGATGAGTTAACGGTGAGGCTGTGTCCGGAGGCATTCTGCAGGAGGGAGCCTCCTCGGTCACTGCTGAAATAAAAGTTGACTTAGTTAGGAACCAGGGCAAACCTTTCCACGCCGGATTTCTGGTGAACTTACTGGGCTGACTGGGCTTTCCGTTTCTCAGGAGCAGATCACACTGAATGAACTGCAGCTACAAATATTGCAAGGAAGAACTGTTGCTGGTGTTGGCCATTATTTTCCTGTGGTTCAGGGACCTGAGGATGTGTTTTGAGTTCCCATGCCTCCTTCTGTCTGCAATGCCTCCTCTCCCGAACCTCTGGGCTAGGGCGAAATAATGTTGTGTGAGCCGAATGCAACACTCCAGCATCAAGGGCATTGACTTTGAAAACATATTATATTCACCTACCTGTAACAACACCAGTTGCTCCTCCAGCCATCATTCTGTATAGAGGACCCAGACAGAGGCTGAAATTGTTGGTTGCCCTTAATTCCACAGCTGTGGTGGCCTCACTCCCTGTGTCCCAGCAACAGCACCTCAGTGTGGGGTTGGTGAAATGGGCGATGACGTGGATTGGGGGAGCTAAATCCTACTTCGGATCTGCCCTTGAATTGTGGGGTTGCTCAAGTTCGGCCTGCTTGGTTTTCTCGCCTGTAAAATAAAGAGGATCTGCCTCCTCCAAGCCTAAGAGTCATGAAGGGAATATGTGAGCTGAAATATGTGACCGACGTACTATGAAAAATCAGTGTGTTTCCCTCTCCCCTACTCGGTCCCAGAGTAGACAGAGTCCAATCTCCGCACTGCTTCAACCTCACTGGGACCAGAAAGGTATGGAGAGAACGGAGTGGGGAAGGAAACACACACAGAGATGTCTTAATCGTGACATGGTCCTCAGCACAGGGCCATCGTCGGTCTCCCACTTCCTTGGGTACATGGCACCTTGACCTTGTGACTGGCGGTCTCCTCGGGCTCCGAGTGTCCCTGAGTGATCTTCCTGGGCATGGCTAGAAGGCCAGGTCGTGGCTGCTTCCTGCCCAGTCCATCTCCCAGGCTGTGTGGTCCGGGAGCATCCTCACGGTGTGAGGCAGCGTCCCCTCCTGGGGAGAGCAACGTGCTCTCCATGTGGCCAGCAATCCCCACATCATGGTTATTCCCACTCTGTAGTGAGGCGGCCCCTCGACTATCCTAGACCCACAGCTCCCACCCAGTTGCTCACTCTGTAGCTTATGGTCTTACTGTGTACTTAGCAACATCAGCTATGTCATAATAGTACAGTAAGCCTATAGCCACATGTATATGAGTTTGTTTTCTGCCTGCTCTTGTAGCTTAGGAGCACAAGAATATTGTCATTATTTAACACTTCTACTCCTGGCACCTAAATCAGTGCTTGGGTCACAGTAAGCGTCAATAAATATCTGTTAACAGAGTGAAGGCGTTATAAAACCAAGGTTTGATTTTTTTCTGAATATGAATCATTAATTGTACTCTCAATTTTTGTCCCTGTTGAGTAAAAGAAATATATGATAAATGGTTGCTCGACAGACAGAGATAAGTATACCCCTAACCACAGCTGTATATGTGTATATGCAGAAACACATACATATGTGTGTATACAAAATTGTGTGAAATGAGAGGGGTGAGGTAAGTAGAGGATGGCCAGACAATGCCGTTTCCATGGCAACTCTGCAGGGCCCGCTCCTGAGTGTGTGATCTTGGCAGTGGCATCCAGCAGACAGAACCAGCAGGAGTCCTGCAAACATCCAGTGAAACCACTTGTTCTAGTACAGGTACAGAACCATCCAGTCGACTGTTGGGTTGAAATCATCCTTCAATGTTTTATTTAATGTGATAATATTGCTGCTGTCTCTGCTAAATTTTCTGTTAGCATTAGTCCCATAACTGAGGTAATGGGAAGATCCTCAACCCAACCAAACCCTAAACATGGATTCATTCACTGACTATGTTCTTGAGAACCTTCCATGAGGGGAACTGTGCGAGGAGGTGAGGATAAAAAACAGAAGGAAAAGAAAGATAAAACTTTTCTTTCTGTATAGAGCTGAGATTCAAATAACATACACACACAGCATCCTTGATCAGATAGTGATGCATCCTGGGAAAAAAAAAAAAAACTAAACACTGGGGAAGCAGAGCAGGGCTCTTTGAGGAATGGGAGAAACAGAAATGCAGTGGTGAGGCGAGGTCCACTGAAAAGGTGGGAGTAATGAGAAAAATAATCCCAGAATAAGGTCCAGATGTGAGCCCCATGCATTTCTGAGGGGAATGCTAATGAATGAGAGAAAGAGAAGGAGAAAAGGGGAGGGAATCTGCCTTGGAAAAAAGACTGCAGGGCAAGATAAAGGAAATACTGTGAAACTATCTATGCTGAGTGCAATGAATAGATAGAAGGAAGGAAAGAAAGAAAATTGTTAACAGAGAGAACCGGGTAGTGGAGATATAAAACTGAAAGTAAACGGAAGGTTTGTAGAGAGTGATATCATCCACACAGTAGTTTGAAATAATTATTCCAGGCTCCGTAGGGAGCATGAGAGGAAGCAGGGTGCCGTGATGTGGGAGAGAGACGTTGAGGACCCGAGCCGGGGCAGTCACGGTGCGGTGGGGAGAAGCGGTCCACGTCCAGATGGATCCTCACCACAGAGCTTGACAAGCTTGGGAGACACTGGTGTGGGCGGGAGGAAAAGGCAGCACAGATGATTCTCTCGATGTGCAGGACTCAAAGAAACAGAGAAAACTTCTCTGAAAGAGATTTGAGAATTGGCCATGGGGAATTATGAGCTACAGTTACAGGAGGAGGGATGTTGGATTTGAAATACCTGAAAGGCAGTCTAGGGAAGGACGGAAGATCAGGCTGAAAGTGTACATTCACGAGACATGAGAAAACATGACGCGTAAATTCTTGGAACAGTAAAAGATGAAAAAAAGTGAATATAGAGGACCGGTCATTGAGCCGGTCCATGTGCAGCTTTCCCAAGAAGTTTGTAACAAAGAATAAATGGAAAAGAGCTGCCAGGGAGACGGACTAGAATCCAGGAGGCTGAACTCAGAAGCAAAGTTGAGAAAGTCTTTTGAGTGGGTGAAGTGTTCTACTGCATGAAATAGATGCTCAAGTATGATGAGGACTGAAAACTGGCCTCGAGATAAGAGTGTGAGGAGAGCAATTCTGTTCAAAAAGACTGAAAACTGCTTGGGGCCGCACAAATTAGCAGCATAGCCCAGGATCAGATTCCGGTCCCCAGCTCACTATGTCCTGGCATAGGCGAGGAGAAGAGGTTGTCATTAAGCTGTTTGAAACATAAGGCAAAGCACACATTCATGCCTTAGTTGCCTCTGACACTTGCAGAACTAGATGATCATTGCTCTTTTTCTGGTGATTCCTGCAGTCTTGCCAGTTAGGGAAAAATGCTAGGATTGCTATTTTGCTTATCATTAAAAGTATTATTGTAGAAAAATGTTCCCAAATGGCATGGCAATGTGAATAACAATGCACACAGTATGCAACTCTATGAGCAAATGATGGAGTAGAAAAATGGGGAATAAGTAAAGAGAGTAAGTTTCTATCCTGGCCAGACTGTTTTTAAGACAAGTGGGAGGGGAAAATGATCTCAAGTCCAAGATGAACGTTATTTACTCTTCTCTAAATGCTCATCACAGATCAGCTGCTCAAATCAATTTGTCTTCTGACACATGATGGGAAGTTCTCATACATGACCACAGAGAAAATGTCATTATCACCATCATCACCATCATCTTCACAATCAATAACAACATCATCATCACAATCACCATCACTAACATCACCATCACCACCATCATCACCATCACCACCATCATCATCACCACCATCATCACCATCGCCACCATCATCACCATCGTCACCATCATCATCCTGGAGTTCCAGTGGCCATGGTCCCGTTATAGTCCTCTGGTCAAGGTTCATGAAGAACCATTCATCTCCATGTCACCCACCCCAGGAGCACCCTATGACTTGTCGGTTGTCCTCAGGCCATGGGAAAACAAAGCAAGGGGTGAGACTTATTTCCCCACCAAGTATTAGGCCTTCCTGAGATGGTCTCTTCTGTCATGATGAACAGAAAAAAGACATGTGTAGACGCAACATCCCTAGGTGAAAAGCTAACCAGGAGAGAGAGTCCCAGGAGCCTGAAGGTATGGAATATGGACTCAGCAGATGGCCCCACAGACACCACCAGTGTTGACAACCAGTGAGCAAGCATCTGGTGTCAAGATTATTCCAACTTCTGCTCCTTTATGCTGATGTGCGACATCTCTGGGAAGAAGTACATTTTCCCAGAAAGCAGCATCTCTAACACCATTTCTCTGTCACTGAAGAGGAGACCCACAAGTAGAGTTCGTGTGCAGGGAGGAACTTACATTCCAGGATAAACATTTTCCAAAAGGAGGATCTACCAAAGGCAAACATCGTATTCAAAAATGGCCTATGCAAGGAGCACATTATTAGATTTAAAGATTCCCAAAATAGCACAGACCTGGGATTAGACATTGCTCAAGAGGTAGCATGTATTTATTTATGTTGTAAGCCTACACATGAACTATCTAAGTAAATTTTTAATACTTTGGAAATAGCGTACTAAATTATACATGCATAAATTCAGCAAAGCATAGGCACTAGAATGTTTCACAAGCTGAAAACCACACAAATGTTCATTAAGCATATAATGGACAAACAAGCAGCGGTGTCTTCTTACAATGAGATCAGACACAGCCATGCAAATGAGTGAAATACAAATCTATGCGGCATTATAAGTGCACTCAGAAAAAAATCATGTCAAGCAGCAGAAATCAGCACAAGTGGCTATATACGGTGTGGTTCCATTTACATGAACTTCTAAAACCGCCAAAACTAATCTATGTTGTTAGAAATCAAATTAGCATTCCCTTGCAGAAGGTGCTTGTGAATGATGGAAAACGTGCAAGGGAGGAACTGGTCCTGATTCTCGGTTTGGGTGCTAATGGAATTGGAGCAGCTCCTTGCTGGAAATACAGCGTGCCTTCTATGAACGTGCATGTACCCTTCTATATGCATATTGTACAACAAAAAATACAAGGAAAAAGTAAACCATCAAGACAACCACACACACACACACACACACACACACACACACAGGCAACACACCCAGAGCAACACAAGCAATTCAAATATCCACCTTCAAGGTAAGGTCTTTTGTACAAAGAGTAGCAAGCCTCCAGGGAATAGGCTTCGTTACACACTCAGAAATGTACTATTTTTTTTTTTAACAATGGGTTTTTGATGTTTGAGGCATGGCTTGGTCATTGGAAAGATGCCTCTGTGTGCAGGAACTAGGTTCTCTGGAGAAGTTACCTTAGGATGTTCGCCTGTACAGGAAATATTTTCTGTTGATACTACCAGGTCACAGTTTGTACGTGGAGAGTAATACTCTGGAAAGCCCAGGGAGTAGCCCATGTGTTCACACCCAGGACACGGCAGAAGCCGCAAGCTTCCCATGACGAGGGAATGGCCGAGTGCGAAAAGGAGGCATGAGCGTAAAGGACTCTGGCTCTCAAGGAGGCTTGGAACTCGAGTTGCCCCTTCCCTGCTGTGGCAGAGCTCACCACCATGCTGGCCAGCTGAATGGCAGCGTGCCCCGCCTTGGCAAGCACACTCCTCTGCCCGGGGCTTTGCCACTCCTCCATCCAGAGTCTGTTCTTAATCTTGGGATCTTAGCTGTCCTCTGTCTTCCAGTAGAGGTGAGACATCCAGTGTGGCATCTACTGCGCAGACCACAAAACCTTGTGGTTTCAACTTTCACCGTATTAGAACTCTGCCCCAGGAACAGGAACACCACATGTGGAAGCCCACGTGTCCGTTGGAAGATAAGCGGCCGTGAGGAGGAGACTTGGGCGTCCCTGCCAACATCAGCCTGAGAGTTTCACCAGGGAATGGTGGTGGCTTGGACCCTCCACACCAGCCGACCTTCCAGCCGAGCGAAGCTGCAGGAGTGGCCTGGGCAGACCCAGCAGAAGAATGGCGCATCCAACACACAGACAGCACTGTGAGACCCAGCAAGCCATGGCTTTCCGCCACAGTGTTAAGCAGTGGCTACCCGGAGCGCTCCTGATCAAGCTGATGGATCGTTTGAATGCAGTATCTGGCTGGTGTGAGAGTGAATTATGCTTTCCTTTCAGAATGGAGAAGTGCCCTTTACTCTTAGGTCTTGAGACAAACATTAATGACTGATCATCTGGTGGCTGCAGTGATCCCCTTCCTTCATCTTGTCCCTGGAGCCCTGACTGCTGAAAGAAGCAGAGATGGAAAGGAGACGAGACAGGAAAGCTCAAACTCTTGTACTTCTTAGTGCCGTAAAATTCTGGGCCAGATCCCTGCTCAGCTCTGCATGCAGGAATGTTAATCACTTTGGAAAAGCTAGCAAAGCAAGGTGTTTTAGCCCTAAATTTACTTAAAATATCTCGGCGTCCACTGAGACACCAAGACAAGAGTAACTAAAGTGCTTTTTAGAGCGTAGAGGGACGCTCAATTACCAGATTTCATGATGTCCCGTTTCAGAGCCCCCTGGAGTAACACCTAGAAGTCACCAAACTACATTCACTCAGGTTCCAGCAAGAATAGAGTCTTGCAGATCATGCCATGATGCAGTCACCTCCTCCCAAGCAGAAGCAATCGCTCCCTGGCAAGACCAAGGCAGTCCCCTCCGAAGCAAGGACAATCATCTCACGGCAACCAGAAAGCCCATAAAGACATAAGGATTCCAGTAGAGAAATGAAAACCGCAACAAAGACAGTGGCTGACTGGACCCTGGCCCACCTCTGCTGATCCTTAGAAGCTGGCCCCACGCTTCTGTGAACGGCCAGTCTGGACCCCTGCATCAGACTGTGCCCCCTCTGGGTACTCCAGCCGGAGTCCTGCCCTGTCCTTACTTTCTAATTCTGGCTAATTAAGCTACATTATGCTTCCCACTAACCATCCTGAAATCCTTTTCCATGATACGAGACAAGAACCTACTCAGCAAGTCCTGCTAGGTCCCCATCTTCTCTTTGGGGACCCCCTTGGACCCTATCCAGTGGCAGGACTAGGTGTGGCAACACTTCTGTACTCCCTATCTGAGTGCCTCGCATACCTGGTGTGTCACTTTAACTCTCCCACATCTAAGTCATCATTCTGTCAAAGGGTCTTCTTTTGAACCATACAGATTACGTCACATTTCTACATTGGATTCTGCTGAAATCAAACCCTTCTGGGGGTTTTAGTCCCACCACGGGGAACAGGAACCTGAGTATTGTGGCCTCCGTGGGGCCTGGCTCCCACAGCATCACAGCACATTGGAGGACTCATGGCTGTGCCAAGACCTGCAGTGAGCCCAACAGCCCTGGTGCTCTGACAGCAAGAAAGACAGTTTGTTCCCAGATGGCACCGGTTCGCTCTTCAGTGCTAGGGAACATTTTAATTAATCATGAGCAAAACATGACTAATTATTTTACTCAGGAGGACAGAACTTCACCCTTGCTGGGATCTCTGGCTGTGCACATCCCCCACCTGCCGTGTCTCTGGGGTTGACAGTCCAGACTTGGGAAAGCAGGAGGCATCCATCAGGAGGCACAGCCACGGGAAGGATGCTGCTGGAGTGGAGTGTGCAGACCGTGGGGACCCACTAATCACTGCGTCAGAGGCACAACACTGCAGGTTCAGTGTCTCACAGTGCTCCTCCCTGGCTGTCTACCGGCGGTCCGTTGTGATGTAAAGATGACCCGAGCCCCCTTCTCAGCTTTTCCCTTTGTGTTTGCACTCGGCCCCACTCTGCCTGGACTGAAGTCTCCCTCCCTGAGCGCAGTGATGGTCTTTCACCTCCCATGGAGGAAAGGAGAGAGTCCTTAATTCTGGTGTTCGAGTTTCTCACTCCCCAGCACATCTGTGCCCTGCATGATTCTCCTCGGGAGAGCTCGAGGCTCTCAGACTCATTCTAACAACTCCCTCATCAGCCCACCAAGATCTCCACATGTGTTGCCTCCAGAAAACAGCTGTGTTCATGATCTGAGCCTTTGGCCCCAGTGTACTCTGGGCTCCTGTCTCCCTCTGGATCCCCACACATTCCAGACACCGACCACCTGCTGTCTGTCTGGTCCTCTCTGTGTATCTGGTTTTGCTAAAGTGATCAGCTCATATTTTACAAAAAGGCTTTCATGTCTGCAAACAGCTCAGCACCATATCACCCAATCACAACCTCAGCGCCGATAAGGCTGATGTTATCAGTGGCCACACTTAGAGACAACTAGATCAGAGCCCAGTAGGGCCTACAGACCACTGTGCTTGTACATGGAGGAGTCAGGTTGGATTGCTGGCCTATCTGTGAGGTGCAGATCTCTAGATCCTTCCTCTGCATCACGCTGCATAAGGACAATAAGAAAAAGAGTGCTGTGGCTCTGAGGGAGGCAAAAGTCCCAGGGAAAGTTTCAAGAAGAGACAGTGGTTCTCAGCGGGAGTCATTCTGCTCCCCCAGACCGTGAGATGTTTAACGATCTCAGAGACATTTTGGTTGCATGACAGCTAGTGGGTAGAGGTCATAAATGACACTGGATGCCCTTACATGGCCAAGATCAGCCATCACTACTGTTTGGATCTAGGTGTCCCCCAAGAGCTTGTGTGTTGGAGGCTCGGTTCCCAGTGTGGTTGGGTTGAGAGGTGGTGACACCTTTGGAAGGTGAAGCCTGGTGGGAAGTCTTTCAGTCATGGTGGTGCTGCCCTAGAAGACATTAACTCAGTGCTCATGGGACCAGATTAGTTCGGGTAAGAAGGTTGCTATTCAAGAGCAAAGCTTTCCCAGGACATGGGCTTCCTGTCCCAGCTCAGGATGAGTCCCCATACACCTGGTCCCAACATAGTGACACAATGAGCAGATGGTCCTCACCGCAGCTGAGCTCATGCCAGTGCCAGGCCCTTGAACCTTGAACCTGTGAGCTAAATGAACCTTTTCCCTTGTGGAGTGCTCAGCTTCTGGTATTTCACTTTGGCAATGGAAAAATCAAATAATTTCACTCCCTACAGACAGTAAAGAGACATCCAGCCCAAATGTCACCAGTACTGAGGTGAGAAGCCCACTGTACAAAAGGGCGGGAGAAACCAAGAGAGCCGGATCATCAGGCCTCCCTCAGGCCGGTCCCCAGCAGGACTCCCCAGGACTTCAAGTCTCTCCCTTGAACTCACCAGACTTCACTAGCGTGGGAAGGCCACTGCTAATGGACTGTCACACTCTGCTCTCCTGTTCTGTACCACAGTGACCTCCTCCTGCTGCTGCTCTGGCTGTGGGACTCCACAGGGGGCCAGGGCATCTGCTCTCTTGGCTCTGAGAGTCCAGGGCCCACTGTCCACTGCTTCCTGTTCTGGTCCCTGGCTGTGAGCCTCGCTGCTACCCAGCCATCCTCTCCCACGTCTCTAGCAAGAGCAGGACTGGCCATCCTCTTCTCTGTGTCCACCAGGGGCCAGCTCAGTCCTGTTGGGGCCATTAGTGTGGGAAGGATGGACTCGTGAGGGTGGGATTGCCGAGTCTAAGCACCTGCCCGCATTGTCACAGGCATCATGGCATGAAATGATGCCACAAATTGCACATCCTAAGTAATGTTTTGTTTGCTTGCTTCGTGTGTGTGTTTGTAGGGGGTGGGCTTGCTGTGCTTGCTTACTATTTTTCTATTATAACTCCTTTTTCTTCCTCTGGAGGAATGTTTCTCATCTGAGCCACAAGATGGAGGCCTGGGTGAGAAGACGAAGGTCCAGGAGATGGATGAGACCACCCTCACCTGAGGTCAGGACAAGTTTGCTCCAGTAGAGGAACCTCGTTGTCCAGCACACTCTCCCCTCATCCCTTTGCTGTTTACTACCTGGATACAGACAAAATTCAATCAATATTTTTTCTGTTTTCTGGTCATCCAATATTTTAAGAACAGAATTGCTACAGTTTAGGTCTAAGATATCCTGGAGAGCTGCAGGTGTTCAGAGATGCGGCTTTAGGAAGGCGGATGACCTGGAAGGTATTTCTCCCTCCCTGGCTCCGCTTTGTGCTCTCTGCTTCCTGGACACCATGATGTGAGTAGCTTCCCTCTGCCTGGTTCCTACTTTTAAGTGTCCAGCATTGATTATATCTCAGCAAAGAGAGAGAGTGACTAAAATAAGAACAGATCGTCAGACCTAAGAGGTCTTGGGGGTGGAGTCTGAGGACAAAATGCCTTTCCAAGAGATGTGTCCAGGAAAGCCACTGCCACAAGTAAAACCCCTCACACAGAACAGAACTGATTGGTTCAATGGGGAATGATTTCTCAAAGCCTATATTCACATTTACCAGAATGCAGGGCATAGGAAAGTGAATTCATCCAGAAAGCTACATATTGCCATGAATCTTAATTGAGGTGATAGAATCCAGGAAATATCAATTGCAACAACAGCATCCAAAACTACAGGAGACATCAAATACCTTACCTGACCTTCCCAAAGCTTTCTAATGATGAATACTCATAATTTTTAAGGAGGTATAACATAATTACACTTACATCACAACTTTTCAGTTCATCGGTCATCATTTGCAATTAGTACTTGTTAATAAGACTAGAATAGCTGCTAAATAAAGGAGCCCACCAGCAATAATTTTATAATAAGATTAAGCTTGACTTCATTATCAAACTAGCTCCTGGGAAAATGGAGTAGACAGTTATGAAATAACTAGAAGATAATCTTTTAGGTGATGATACCAAATATCACTAAAAAAATTGAGTTAAAACCTCGTTTAAAATGCAGCTCAAGTGGATTCACATACAAATATGGATGAAAAATAACCTAATTGCAAATGGCATGCTTAATCACATATAAGGAAACATACAAGTATAAAGATCGTTCAGAATCAAAACTTCCCACTTCTGTACCAATTCACACAACACATATTAACAAAAAACTTTCTCCAAAACAGAGGCTAATTTTCCCTCATCACTCTGCCTACTTAACATGAAAAGGAAAAAAAGTGGATTTGCTGATAATTTTCCAGGACTGCTTACTGAGGAGAGAAAGTGTGCTTGTTAGAGTAATTTTCATCCATCGCTGCTTGTGTTAGATTTCCCTTTTCTGGACACGATACCCCAAACCCGCAGTTTAAAGGAGGAGATTAGTTCGCTCATGGTTTCAGTGGGTTCAGTCCATATCTGACTGACTCCAAGGCAGGAACATCATGGTGGAAGTGTATGGGGAGCAGAGGTGCTCAGTTCGTGGCAGTCAGGAACTGGAACAGGGGACAGTGCCAGAGAGGAACTGGCAGGGACCACACACAGCACTCAAGGTCACACCTGCACGACTCATGCAGACACACTGAGGACTGTGCTTTGCTAACGTACCAGGAGCTTCGCGGTCCAATGAAGTTGACAGGTCAGGCTCAATGGTCACATCGCCCTTTGTAGAACCAGTGTTGAGGGTGCGGTGCCACAGAAACAGGCAGACACTGTTTATGTGTCATGCACTGATGTGTTAGATGAGAAGTAAATGCGAAATCATTACACTGAGCACCAAGCGATTTGATGGGCAGCACAGATGTGTGGGAAGATAGTTTCCTTCTAATAACAGCAGCTGTGGATGATAAACTCCATGCTGGTGCAGATGGGCACTGTGACCCCAGGCACATTTCCTCATCCCCCTTTCCACTTCTCAGTGACTGCTGCAAGATGAGAGGTGTGATGGTGTCTCCTTCATGTCGACATAAAAATTAAGTGAATCTGGCTTTAAAACGTGCTAAACCAGTGGCAGAAATGGTCTATTTGTCAGGGAAATCTAAACAGTACACACAAACCCTCCGTGGGCAACAGTTAGAGAAATCGGTTTATTTCTCACTGGTCCATCAGCAGCTGCTGCTGTTTGTGTTCTCGGGATCTTTGGGACTACTCTCTCTGGTCCTGAGAGGCCTCTAGTCTTCCTCCATCCACGAGCCTGTGGGATAGGGCCAGGGCAATGAGGTGGTGGAAGATGGGGGCCGCCCACGCAGGGTGTTCTGGCTCATGCCTGGAAATGGTGTCAACGTTTACAAGGTTTCCCATTGGCTAGAATGCAGTCACATGACCACACCTGATCACAAAGGAGGCTGGGAAGTGAAGTTAGTCCAGGAGAAGGAAATGGGTGTGTGAAGACAGCAAGCCTGCAAAGCGGTCCACAGATGCAGCTACTTACGCTTTATTTATGCTGTTAAATATTTTATACTTGCTCTTTATATATATCGTATTTTCATATATACACATATGTCACCTGACTCAGATGTGAATAGCAGGGAAGGTTTTAGGACACGATATTTTTCTAAGATAAAGTACAAATGAGAAAAGGAGTTAGTAGCAATGAGGCTGGAGGGAGGGCATGTTTTCATTAAATACTGACCTGTGAGAAAGTCCAGAAGACAGAAAAAATTTTGGATGAGAAAAACCGAGGAAAATTCAGTCTGGCTGGAAAAAAAAGTTGAGAGCAAGTGAGAAAGTTTGGAAAGAGATTCCAAAGCCATTTTACTCAACCTAGTGGGAATGGGGTGAGCCAGCTGGAAGACAGATGCCTCGCGGAGAGACAGGGTAGACTCAGCTCTTCCACGGCCTGTTGGGCTCATGTAGTTGAGAGGCATGCGGAGGTGGAGGTGGAGGGAAGCCTGGAAGTGAGGGCTTCCTGGAATTAAAGTGAGGGAGGAAGGCAGGGCCTGTGGGATGCAGCTGTATGGGGGACAGACCTGACACACATTAGAGGCAGAATCCGAGGGTCCTGTGGGTGTGGACAGGAGAGAAGGATCTTGGGAGTCCGGCTTCGCCCCTTGGTGGAGGTGCAGTGGGTCTGGGAGGGAAGGTGCCCAGACCGCAACCTCCAGGCAGGTCGGGCTATGCAATGGGAAGACTCTGGCTCCCGGGTGTGGCCTGGGCAGAAGCTAGAGGGTTCAGCTAAGTATTTCCACAGCATAGAAAACACTGAGAATCATGGGCAAACTGTGGGGCTCAAAGCCTGGCAACCCACAAGACAACCCTTACAGAGGCGTCCTTCCATGCTTCTCTTGGGGCTTCCTGAATTCATGCAGCGGATCCTCGCCATGTCCAGAAGGGGCCAGCACCCTTGTCATCTGCTCCACAGATGAGTTCTCCAGGGACCCAGGCAGCAGTGGCCAGGGGAGAGTGAGAATAGGGAGACCCGGGGAAGCCCCAGGGAGCCCAGTGTCCTGCGTCCCATAGGGAGGCTGGGAGGTGAGGCCGAAGGACAGCCTGAGGCCAAGAGAGGCTCCCTGGAAGGAGTGGATGCTGCACAGATGTGGCTGAGGGCCAGGTGATTTGCACATGGGACTTGGGAAGGCTCATGTCTTTTGGCTGCAGGTGCCAGAGAGGCCAGATATGGAGGAAGAAAGTGAGTGTGTGCAAAGGGCAAGCACAGAGGCTCCCGTGGGAGGAAACGTGGGGAAGAGGAGAGGAGGAGCCAATCCAGTCCTAAACCAGGCTGGGTCAGCTGCATGCAAGACACGGCTGCGGGTGGCAGCACAGGCAGGGAGGCTCTGCCCCTGGCCACAGGGAAGGACATGTCTGTGGCTGACTCCGTGGAGCCAAGCCTTCTCTCCAGCAAGTGCAATGCTTGCCTCACAGTGCTCAGAGCTCAGAGTGCCTCAGGACTTGGCATAAGGAGTGTCCCCGTCCCCTGCCTTCCATGCTGGGACAAGGACAACATTTATACAGATCTGGGCAGAGCTCCGTGAAAACCGAGGAAACACCCTCCGGGTGTGAGCTCTTTCCCGGACTCCTAGTCAGTCACCAGCTCTCTACAATATCTGCCAGTCACAGAGCTGAGGGAAACGCCAATGAAGAGAACAGAGTCAAGCAATAAGTTGGGCCCCACAGCCTCGCAGGAGAGTGGCTGGCTCACTGTGCCCCATGCCTGTCTCACTCCCTCTGTCTCCACGTCCATTTTAATGCATAATTTATGGGTGCAATTAATGGAAACCAATCAAGCAAGGCTGTGCACACAATGCTGTGTTTAACAACAGATGTTTCCAATAGTGATTATGTTAGAATACTAACGACACAGGAAACGCCCGGTCATCATCTCTGTGTGCTGAGTGCTAACTAGGCTGATGGCTTCACCAACATCTCTGCCCCGCAGCCTGAAGGAAGGTTCTCCCTCGCTGTGGGTGGAGCCGTCCTCCTCCTGCAGCAGGGTCGGCCTCCCGCCCTCCGAGCCTCTCTCCCAGCTGTCCCAAGGCAAAATTCCATCTGGGATCACTGTTCCCAAGGCAGATTTTTTTTAAAAAAATCTTACTAGTGTATGTTTGTGATAATAGCTCCATTTATCTTGGGATATTGGTACATACACGAATCATGTCTTGATCATTTTTGGCTCCTTTACCCTGCTCCCTTATCTTTCTTTACCTTGTTTCCAAAGTCCACCTGCCTGTTTCCCAACATGTCTCCTTAATTTCACTCTTTGTTTAGATTTCTAACTTCTCATATAAGAGAAGCCAGACAGTATTTAAATTTTGGTGTTGGATTTATTTCACTCAACATTGTGGTCTCAAGTTCTGTCCATTTCCCTGCAAATGAGACGATTTCATTCTTTATGGTGAATAACATTCCACCATGTTTTCTTTACTCATGTGTTTGTTGATGGACATCTGGGCTGTTTCCAGAGCTTGGTGATTGTGAATCACAAGGCTGTAAACATGCTGTGCAAGTATCACTATAGATGAGGTATTTAACTCTTTCAAGAACATGCCGAGGAGAGGTATAGCTGGCCCGAATGGAATTTCTACTTTTAGTTTTTCGAGGCATCTCTATACTAACTTCCATAGTAGTTGTATAGATTCACATTCCCACCAACATGGAAAGATTCCTATTTCCACTCAACCTTGTCAGCATGCGTTGTTTTTAGAGTTCTGATGACAGCCATTCTGCTGGAGTAGGTAGAATCTTGGGGACAAATGTTCTTGAAGTCATCGTACTAACCTGCCAGCTGCCCTGGCCCTAGGTTGGACTCTCTCCGGGCAGCCTTCAGTAGCTCCCACATTGGAGGGCAGCTGGGTGGGGGCCACCCAACCCTGGCTGTCCCCCTGCAGAGTCCCACTATTGCCCCCGGGAAGAGATGTCTGTCCATGTCCGCACCACGCCCGGCCTCTGGAGCGGGATGTGAGGCACCGCTCTGTTTCCCACCTGCTCCTGTCCAGTTTCCTCATCGTGTCGACAGTACCTGCCGCCAAGGCTGCCGCGAGGGTGGGTGCCTCACAGGTGGGCCAGTTGGAGTGCTTGGCAGGGTGCAGAGTGCATGGCAAGGCCCCGGGTCGCTGTCACCATCCCCGGGAGGCCCCTGTAACCCCCCTTGGCCTCTACCAGCAATGAAAGGCAGGACCCAGGCCCGTTCTCCCCACGGTCACTCTGGCCGAGTCCGGGCTCAGGCCTGCCCTGCCCGGGAGCCCGAGTCACACCGCTGTGTCGTCTCCCAAGGAGGCTCAGGCGTAGTGACAGTCGCCAAGAAACAGCCGCTTGGAGACGCCTTCTCCTGGCCACACCAGCACCTGCCCACCACAAGGCCAGTTCCTGCCGAAGGGAGCATTTCCGGCACATCTGTTCAGTGTAGCCGGAGCACCCAGAAAACAAGCATTGGTTCTTCCTGACAGTGAAAACACACCGCACATCGGACAACTGATTCCGGCTATTCGTCACTCACTTCTTTAAACAGGATCCCGAATAAAACACAAAACAATGAACAGACACAAAAACACACGTTGCTGTCAAGACCTCACCCTCTACTCACCCAAAAGTTCCGCTCACACAGCAGTGCGTGGTGGGCTTAGAGGAGCAGAGGTGAGCCCTGAACGCTCGGCCTGGTTCCTGTGTGTGCGCGCACGTGTGTGTGTGTGTGTGTGTGTGTGTGTGTGCACGCGTGTGCTCAAACATCTTTCTGGGGAGCGCTGCCATTCCTTCAATCAGGATACTGGTGACGAAGGAAGGCAAGAAAGAGAAGAAGGGAAATGGGAAAGCAAAGGGCACAGTGGGCGGAGAAAGCAGCTTTCCTGCCCGGGCTGCGGTCCGTCCCCATATCGGCCCGGGGGCGCCCGAGTTCCCCGCGCCGGCGCTGGAGGGCGCACGGCCCGCAGAGACTCGCGGGGTCCGCGGGGCGCGCAGACAGGCACCTGCCGGCGGCTGTCAGAGGCTGCTCTGGACTCCGGCAGCCGGAAGCGATCTCTCCTCTTAGAGATCCCGACGGTGCCTTTTGCTTTGGGGACGCTGCGGTGTGCAAGACCTTCTCTCAGGATGTCCCAGGGCGAGGCATGTCCAGATTCGAGGCTCAGTTCTGCCCTTCGCTCTGGGACCTGCAAAAGGGAATTTGCCTCAGTGACTCTGAGGTCCCTTCACCTCTAAGTGGGTGCCCCCGATTCGCACAGCTGGGGAGAGGATTAAATAAAATCTCGCTCCTTCATAACCCACGGAGCAGTGCCCCCGGACTCTGGTCGGCTCTACTTCTAGCTGTTGGCTGCTACTATTTTTGATGATTTTTTGCTACGTGACCATGATTACTACTCTCAGTACATGACGATATCGATGCGGTGGGCCGACTGGCCATTCTACAGGCTGACCTCAAAAGGAGAGCTGTCCCATTCAAAGAGCGGTACTCAACCTTTTTGGCCTCAGGGCCCTTTTACATTATTAGAAATTATATATGAGCTCAATGTAAACATTTCAAGTCCATCTGGCTAAAATGTTTTTTGTGAACAGATCGTTCAGATAAAGTTTCAAGATTTCTGGCTGTTTTGCTATTTCTTACATAAAAGGGGGAATCTGACCTCCTCCTGTGATGTTCCCAAACATCCGTGTGGCCGCCTGAGCTCTGGGCTTGGAGTTGGGTCTGAAGGAAGGAGGCACCCACCAACCCGGCCTCCCAAAGTCACCACTGAAGGGAACATGGGCTCGCCACACCCTGGATGTGTGTCTGGGCTCAGTCACCACCAAGTGCATGACCCTGATCCAGCCAGTCCTGCCCGGATCATGTCCAGTGGCATCCCGGTCTGAACCGTGTGGCCTCTGTCCCCTGGGGCTGCGAGCTGGGGACTCTCAGGTCACCAGGCTGTGACCTGCCACAGGAGACCTGTAGAAAGCTCACCCTTCCTTTGCTGGGAGCCCTTCTCAGAAGCTGAAGCTATGTGACAAGGACCCATCAGTGCTTATGTGAAGAGTCTGGTTGAGGACTCTCAGAAGTGTTAGGAGGCAGGCACGCTCATTAGTCCTAGTCTACAGACACAGAGGCCCAGAGAGTTTTAAGCCCCTATGCAGAGACACAGCCCAGGTGGGAAGGAGGCAGCCGGGACTCCAGCCAAAGCCCACGGGCCCCGCAAGCCTGTGCACTAAGCCCAGTAGTATGCCGCCCCCACCTGTTTCCACATGACTGCAGGTCCCTAGGGGCCTGACTGCCACCTGCAGAGGCTGGTGGGGACCAGAGTTGGTCACAGGCGAGGAGTGGGCGGGTGGGGATGAGAACAGAACAGGCATTCCCTGACCTCGCTTACCACACAGTCGCTCACTCTGGAAGCTCTGTCTCCATCTCCGGCTCCTCATGTCTTCCGGTGGAACTGTGTCACACATCCTTGAAACGGGGCAGTTTGTATTTGGGATTTTGTCGACGCATCAGATCTCCTGCTGGGGCTGTGCGTTTTCTAACTGTGAAGTGCTTGCGAAGTGAGCTCTTAGCTCACTCTCTAAGTGGCTCATTTATCTGATTTTTGCTTGCAACGCGTTCATTTCCTGACTTGCTCCTTCTAGGGTTGTTAGCCTTCCCTCTCGGCAGCAGCCATCAATTTCTGTAAAGTAGCTGCTGTCTGGTCATCCAGGTCACCCCTGCTTTTTGGATCCAATCTTCACGGCCCGTCCCAAGTCACCCCCACCCACGTGGCCACGTCAGGAAGCAGGCAGGTGAAGGTGTCGTGTGCCACAGGCTGCCACCCCTGCTCCGGTCTGTCCTTCTCTGTCACATGGGGCTCGGTCCAGTCCTGTTCACACTGCTTCTTTCAATTCCTGAGCTTCTCCCGAAAACAGTTTCCAACATTTTTTGAAGAGCCGCATTTTCCCTGCTCCACCCCTTATCATTTTCTGAGGTGTCCTTAGTGTTTTGGGCTGGTTCTGAGGAGTTCTTTTATTCATCTCATAAAACTGCAGGGCAGGGCTTTTGCTGTTTACTAGAGACCGTATTCATTTTTTAATGACAGCCGTAAACACACCTCGAATAAAAGCTTTTGGGTTTTCTTTGTACTTATTTCTGAGTAGGTCTTTTTGTTAAAGAAAAAAAAATAGACGTGTGATATTATTTTCTGCCAAATTTAGTGTTTATAAATTTTTCATAGATCTGAAGATTATTTCAATCTTCTTTAGACTTTTGTAATCAAACTAGGTTTTCAGAGATGCTATCTTTCTTTTATTCCACTTAAAAAAAAAAACAACAACATTTTACCTCCTTCCTTTTTCCTCCTCTCCATCCACTAATATACAATGAAAGCAGTCAGAGTAATGCCACCCAGTGAGACCCAGAGTGTCCCGGACCCTGGTGAAATCTTCAGACACCACCGAAGTCTTCATCATCTTCCCCAGGAGGAGCTGGCGGTGGAGTCCACAGTTATGGACAGGCCCTCCGGGGGCCCAGGCTCCTCTGGGTCCACCCCTGGTTGCCAGCATCCTGCTGGGCGGAAGAAATGTTGCTGAACACTGGAGGTTGTCCTTTGTCAGACACCAGCAGGTGCCTGGCAACCAGGGAGGACACCAGTTTGGAGAGAGAGGAGGGAGGCCGTTCTCTGTGGTCCAGGCAGAAGCTAGAACAGTTTTCCAGCACTTTGAGAAAGACATGTGAGGCTCTTGGAAGCCGGAGGTGACCAGGTAGAAGATCCAGCCACTCTAGGCTCAAGCAGCCTACTGGAAGCCCGGGATCCAAGTTAAGGCAAGTCCAGTGCCCGTGTTCTGTGTAGATACAAGCATCCTGGGCAAGATGCTGTGTGGTAGAGGACCCTGTGCCCATATCTGTCTGATATTTCTCCTCTCTTCATGTAAAATCATCCTCCTGTGATCCCGGCGGCATACAGAGTTTTCAGAAATCTTCCAAGAAAATTCTCCATCGTCTCACGAAGAAGAGACTTTGTCTGAGTGATGGACACACTTATTTGTGCATCTCCTTCACATTCCTAAGTTTGTTCTTGGTTCCTACCCGCTGGCCCTGCAGGACTCAGTGGAACAGGAAGTACTGCCATCGCTGCTCCTCTTTGAGCCAGGAGCTGAAGACGTTGGCTAGCTCATCTGAGCCACCTAGCCTGGGGACGAAGGAGCAAAGGTAAGTGGGGTTCTGGAGCCCCAATACTTAATCCTCACTCCCTGGGACAGCATGTGTGGGACATGCTGGGAAACTGCAGCCCTCCAGCCTCCACATTGTCCCCACGGGCCATGGGCATTATCTAGCCCAGGTGCTTCCATGATGAAGATGAGCTGCATAGCGAGGAGGCTCCCACACCACAGAAGCACACGGCCCTGAATTTCCTCCATCTCTCGTACTCTTGTGACACAGTAAATGGCTCTCGGCTTAGCCAGAAATGGTTGCGTGTGGTGCAGAACAGGCTGGAGCAGAGAGCTGACTCTGAGGGCATCGTGGCTGGACACACGGCAGTTTGGATCATGATTTACCCTCTCTGGTGGGCTCCTGGGACAAAGTGAAGACTCGGTGCAGGTTCTTCAAAATCCCTCAGCTGTAGTCTCCATGTTCTCTGGAGTTGATTACATTTGACTTCATTTGCTGCATTCGAAGAAGTGTCAGCTTGTACAAATGCATGCTGCTTTGGCATTGTGTGCATGTGTCTTATGGAGAGAGACAGAGACAGACAGACAGACAGACAGACAGACAGACAGAGACAGAGACATGGAGAGAGACCAGGGAGAGAGGAATCAGATGCTGAGTGCTCCCCACACTTCCTCTTTGTAAGAGACTCTAAAGCATGCCATGTCCTCCGTACTCTCCAGATATGATAAGATTTTCTGGGACGCATGAAGCCAACCAGAGGTCAGTAGGCCCACAAGGAGGAATCTTGAGAACTATTCCTTTCCTTACTCACTAAATATCACAAGGATGTCCTTTATGTCCCTGCTCAGCTAAGCCCTGTTCATTTGACATTTCAGGAGACTTTGAGTACACCCTTTTCTTAAAAGGAACTACTGAACACAGCCTCATCATGCACCCTTCACTGGTAGCTTAGAAGGAATGAGAAGGAGCTAAAATAAAGACAGAAGATGAGGAGATTGCCCTGAATGAAAGAGGAAGTGTACATTCTTTGATGCAGGAGTAGAAGCCAGTACACAGGCTAATTATATGATTTGCAATCCCAATATCCACTCATTCTTTTGCAGATATAGAATACATCCTTTAACTGAATTACCTGTGTATACATCTCTCACTTCGGCCAACTCCTGACTTTCATTTGATGTGAAGTTGTGTGATCTTGTCCCTGGTCAGTTGGTCCATTACATTGCTTGAAGGCAGTGGGAGATATGTGAGGCTGTTCCCAGATGGCTGCCTCGATGTCACTGCGGGCATGCAAAAGCTCATCTTCAGAACGATTAACTCTTCTCAACAAATGCCTTCCAGTGGGCCACAGGGTGATGTACAGATTCACTAGTTGTCTTTCCAGCTGTAAATGGTAAGCAACTGAAGGCCAGTCTGCAGCTGTACATTTGTTCTGAGACTTTGGAGGTACTCAGATTCTGTGAGTGAAGAGATTAGCTTGTGCTGATCACCAACCACACATAAACCAAGGATATTTAAGATTCACAAACTCAGAGTATGGGACATCTCATCTACCAGTGTCTCTGCCTCCAAGTCAACCAGGCCACATGCTCCTGTTTGTTACTGGGAGCCACAATTAATGGACAACAGGAGGAAGTGTTTCTGCTTGAGTCAGACACAGATGTATTTACAATAGTCACAGTTCTGAGGCTAAAAGATCTCCAGCATAAATCCTCACTCTTGCTTTGCAATATAATGTAAGTATAAAGTGTATTTCTAGCTGTAAGTAAGAAAATCCTCTTATCAAATTCTACAAGGCAGTGGAAGAATTAAGAGGAACATCTACTAGACACTCCTTTGAAGTATCTCTTTGCATTTCACCAGTCACAACAGAAAAAGTATCTGAGGCTTCCCCGAAGCTCTGAAACTAATCTGGTAAATGAGAGGAATCTCTTATCTTTGGCAATTCTCACTTAGGATGTGTTTCTTTTCTACTATGTTTTCTCCACCATTACTTGAATCATGAATGCATTAAACCAAAAACCTTTGGGAACCTGAAATACATCAGGATCTACTTTCCTTTTATTGGAAGGGAATTTCCAATCCTAGTGCGATTTCCGTTGCCACTTTAGTCTGAAAACAAACACAGACATTTGATTTGGGAGTCACTAAGGTCAGATTCAAAAGCTTGACAGCAAAGCTTAGCCCTTGTCCAAGATGTACATTTACCTCATCTGTTCTTGATGTTTAGAGAAATGCGTGTGTCTTAGTTCTGCTTTTTATCTTGAAAGCAGTGGCTCAATGATGCCCTCTGCAGCAATCTAGTAAAATTAAGATCCGTGGAGCATTTTTGTCTTAAAACAATAATTAAAATATGGGTGAGATTTCTGTTTCCAAGAAGAGTTTGCTGAATTCACTGTGCAAACTGTAGTGTGAGATGATATCTTCAGAGAAAAGGAAGATTCGAGCGGGGTGGCAAATTCTGAATTTCATTACCTCTAATTCCCAAGCACTGAAGCATCCCTATCACCTTGGAGAGACATTTTAAGGCTCCGGAGAGGCAGATGGCACTGAAATACAAAGTTTGCAAAGGAGACAGGAATAAGAGGATAAAAGTGGCAATTTGGCGTAGTTAGTTCTTTCTTTTTTAACTTTTTAACCATTTCTTTGGTCTATCCCGTTCTGTGACCATTTGGTGATTTCTACACAGAATAAGAAAAAAGCTGAAATTAATAAGCATGATCTAAGTGGGTATTGAGAAGTTGTAGTTGTGTAACTGTGCATGTGTTTAGCTGTAAGTAAGCAATTACTCAGTGAAAACATCTTTAAACAAAAAGAATATCTGACATATTTATTCAATACGATATCTGCCAGTACACTCTCTGATAGTTCCGAAACTCAAAAATGTCATCTTTTTTGTCTCAGAATTTTTCCATCTTCCTAATCCTCTGGCCTCAGGACATTGATTTACTCAGAAGGCACAAACCTCATGGTAGGAAGAGCTTCAGGCATCGTAGTATAAATCTAAACAGGCAAAGAAAGGACTTTTTTTTTTTTATTATATTTGCTTCTCTGGTGGAAGAAAAGTCTTCCCCAGAGTTCCTCAGGGGCGCCCTCTAACTCTCAGTGGTCATAAATGGGATCGATGCCTTGTCCCAAGGTCAGCAATTGGCCGAGAAGAATGTAGTCATGTGAGTGACCCAACCAGTCACTGCAGATGCTCTGGGCCTGGAGCCGCCCATCCCCGTAGACACCAGTGATTTCAGGAGCAGAGTTGGAGGTGGCATCACGGTTCTGGGGCTGCACAGGTTGACCCAGATAGTCTTCTGTGGTATGTAAGGGAAGCTCAGATAATACTAAGTAGCACAGTCACACATCAGCTCCCTTGTGAAACTCACTAGACCTTCTAATCTCATCGAACCAAGGCCTGGGCTGCTGCCCGCGTCTTCATCCTTAACCCAACATTTACTGACCTCTGTGACCAGAGGAAGAGAAAGAAGGCACCGTGTCCAAGCACAGTGCTCGGCTTTGTTTGTGCTTATTTTAACAACTGTCTTCTACTCCAGGTAGTAAGATGAAATGGTTTCCTCATTTGTAGTGCTCTTGCCACCTCATTTTGAAATACGCTGATTTAAATTTGTTTAAAGAACAATGTAAGCAAATAGCATTATAAACATTATGATGACGTTGGCATCCTCACAGTATTGAAAATAAAGTTGGGGCTGAAGAGAAGCCTTGTTTGCAGCAGTGGGGACAAGAGTAACATCCAGCGTGGCTCCTCCACCAAAATCCACAGTGGCGACAGATTCCCTCATGAAATATTTATTATGTCATCACTCCTAAAATCCCACATTGGCGGACTCCATGGAGTCTGGTTGACTGTTGTGTCGCTTTTGTTTCTGAAAATAAACTGAGACACTAGAAATCATGATCAGTGATAGAATGAATTCTTGACTTTAAATGTACTATCCAAGTGCCAGAAGAATGTACTAAGCTGTGAGTATGCATGTTGGTTCATATTTACTGTGCTTCACTAAAGTTACTTTTAAACTTTCTGCTTTGTCTGAAACAGTTAGTGAGGCCTCAGTAACATAAAAATGCCAGTTCCGCTCACTATATTATAACAGCATTTGCCAAACTGTGGGGAACCCCGTGGGGTTTAGGTGGTCTCCTCAGGACATCAGCACAGGCAATCACAGAGTGAGAAATTTGATTTCCTTTTCAATTATCTTTCAGCCCTTCCTATAACAGTGAGGGGAAATTCTCACTTTGAAGGTGGAAAGCTGGGCCTACTCTGACATTTGTTAGATCTTTCTTCAACTGGAGAGTGCTGGCCTCCGGTCCAGAACCCTGAACGAAAATGAGAATCTAACCACAAGCACTGTGTGTGTTTGTGATTGTAATAGCTGGTTCCTCCACAGTTCGCACACAGAATCTGTCCCGGGGAAGGGAGGCCTGCTGCATTCTCAGACACTCCTGAGGGCCTCACTAAAGTTTTGAGATTCTCATTACAATGCAAAATACAGCACAGCTTCAGCTGTTCCCCAAGATGAAACCTGGGGTTCCTGCCTGCTTTGCTTTGTGCAATTCTTGGTAAATATTGCTGTGAATTCTTGTGTCCCCCCCAGCCATGGGAGGGAACAAACACCTCTAAAGCTTTTATTTGGGGTTAGAGCTCTGACCTGGATTACAGGTAGAAAGTTTCAATAAGAGTTCCGGCCACAACCAAAACCCTGACAGTGTGGAATGCTGGGGAGGGCTTGGGAATCAAGGTGACTTCTTTGTTTCTCCTGTGGAGGCACAGCAGGTCTACACCACCACCTGCAGAAGTTCCTAAGGGAAATACCCAGGGGCAACTGCCTTTTCTCCATCTGACGAGTGAAGCCGTGTAAGCGCCAAACCCCCTCAACCAAATGGACATACAAATAATGGTTTTCCAGGTCAGAAATATTTGCCCTGTCAGAACCCAGGATGATGCCAGGCAGGTCCTATACTCTGCTGGTTAGGACTCCCCTGCCCATCTGAGTCTGTTCTGTGACCTCACAGTCCCGCCGTCTTGGTTTCCGAGCTTGATCAAAGTCCAGGTTGCATGAATCAATCACTCCATGGCAGACTGAGACATGTAAATTGGGGCGATTGGAGAGGCTGGATTTTAGTGTTCATAGCAACGATCCACGTCAAAAGAGACGGAAAGTGACACATGCCAACCATGACCGTTTCTCATCAGAACAGCTGGCAGCCACTCCTACAAAGCTCCAGCTATGAGCGTCTCTTCCAATAATAGGAGCTAGAAATAACACTCATTTCTTCCTTCCTGAGCGAGGAATGGCAGGCCCGCCGCCACCAGGCCTTCTGTAGGAGGGAGTCTTGCTATTTATCTTGAAGCAGCTCAACAATAAAAATGAATAGCACATACTCATTATTCAAATGAAATTGTAATTAATTCAGGATCTGCTCCCAAACTTTCAGGGCAGCTCATGAGAATGAGCTCTCGGCAGTCTTCTTCCTGTAGCTTGTGATGTCACGCTGAGTGAACCTAGTCTAACAATGTTGATGGAACAGGAATTCATTAGGGCTGGACTGCGGTCCGCCTCTGTGGTTTCAGGGCCTGCTGAAATGTCCTAATTCCCCTCTTCTAAATCCTCTTCTCCTCTCTCACTGTCTGAACTCATTCTTGTACATCTTGGCCTAGATTAAAATTTTACAAAGCTTTAGATTGCCACAAAACCACCATGCAAATGACAGCTGTTCATTTAAAGTGTAAACCTGATTAGATGACACTACCAAGAGAAATAGTCCAGTGGAACATCATGGAGCTATTAAACTCGACTTTACAACAATGACTTTATTTAAATATGAATGAGCCCTTCTGTGAGGACTTCCTGGGAGGCAGCTGGCACCTTGGTGATGGCAGTGATCAGGGCCGTCTTGGCTGGTGGCTTGGAGTGATTCCTAATCCCCTGGAGAAGGCTGATAAATGGATGAAGAGGAGAGAAGAGTGTAAAGGAAAGAGAGAGACAGAGAAGAAGGAGAAAGAGGACAAGGAGGAGGAGGAGGCAAAATACAAAGAGAAATAGATGGTGGCGAGGGAAGTAAGAAGAGGTAAGGAAAGAAATGGAATATATCCGTATGATGAAATAAGGAGGATGTGTGACTTTAAATGAAGCCAGAGACAGAGAAAAAGATGGAGAAACAAACTAAGGAGAGGTATAACATCAGAGACACTTGGTGAAAGGCAAACAGAGAAAGAGAGAGAGAGAGATTTGGGGATTGCAGCAGAAAGACAAACAGCCTGGGCAGAGCAGATAGACACACAGGTAGCAAGAAAAGCAGAGTGAAGGAAGCCAGGTCTTTAGCCCTTGTAAATCAGGTTCTTCCCTGCTGTGAACAAATGCAATGCACCCAGTGCCTCTACACAGAAACGCACATGGTCGAAGCCTGCTGCTAAATGTGTTCAGTGACTTTTCAGGGGATGGAATCAGCCATGGCCCACCACGGAGATTCATGTTCACAATGACAAAGCATGAGCAAGGCCACCCTCAAAATCAGGAGCACCGTGAGGGACTGGCCACACCACATACCCATCTGGGGTTCCTGAGAGCCACAGACTTGGGACAAAAGTCTAGCAGAAGCAAAGTCCTCAAAACCCAACAACATACAAAAAGAGTTAAATACCACAACGAAGTGAGATTTATCTTGGAAATGCATGACCAGTTGAACATTCAGGAAGTGATCACAGAGGACGAATTTGAGATACTGCAAAAACAAGCTAAATATGAAAATCAGATGCAGGAAAGCACATGAAAAATTCAACACCCATTAATGATTTAAAATTAAAGCAAAAAGCTGTCAATAAACTAAGAACAGAAGGAAACCTCCTCAACTTGGTGGGAAATAACTACTGAAAACCTGCAGTTCACATCACCCTCTCGGGTGACAAACTAGAAGTGTCTCCACCGAGGTCAGGAAAAAGGCGAGGATGCCCCTCCACACACTGCATTTCTACTTTATAGTGAAATTCCTGTGAAATGTTATAATAAAAGAAATCAGATTGAGAAAATTACAAAACTGTCTCTATTCACAAATGCCAGACATCTCTTTATCAAAAATCTGAAAGAAATGACCCCGTAAAACATTCTGGAATAATAAAGTGATAAAAATAAAACTGAGTACTAGAATATCACCTGTTTTCTCTCGTATGAGAAACTCAAAATATAAATAAAGAGCGGAATTAAAGATAGGTAACAGGAAGTAGGGAGATAAATAGACCTTTTGAAAATGGGAGGGGGACCGAGAGATTAAGGGATTGGGGAGGGAGAGGATGGGAAAGAGATGAAAAAAGAATTAAGATATGTTCTGTATATGTGCCAAATTCCCATGAGGAATATAATGATTATGTATTGCAAACATGTACTAATAAAACACACAAAAAAATTGTTTCTGGTTTCAAGGTTAATATACAAGAGAAAATAAATTATCCACATTATGCAGTGAATAGGTGAAATGTAAAAATTAAAACAAAATATCACGCATATTGCACCCCCAAAATGAAATAGTTAAGTACGAATCTAACAATACATATAGAAAGTCTATGAAGAAAACTGAAAAAAAAATACTAATGTGAGAAATCAAACCACCAAATTAATAGAGAGGTATCCAATGTTTATAGATAGGAAGATGATGTTTTTAAGATGTCAAATTTTCCCAAATTGGTCTTCAGAAGCAGAACAATCCCAATAAAAATCTCAACAAGATATTTTGTGAGTGTCCAAAAATCAATTCTAAAGTTTATAAGAAGAATGAAAAGACCCACGGTTGCCAGTAAACTACTTAAGAAGAAGAACAAAGGGAGATTTTAAGAGTTATCATGAAGCAGCGGTAGGCAAATCAATGTGGTGCTGGCAAAATCACAGACAAATAGATCAAGGGAACAGAACAGAGAGCTTCAAAAGGGCCACATAAATGTACTCAATTTATCTTTGATGATATGAGAAAGGCCATAACGCGGAGAAAAGATGGTCTCTTCAACAAAAGTTCCTGGAATAAATGGTCATACACATGCAAAACTTGGACTAGACATAGACTTTACTCATGTCGCAAACATGAACTCAAAGTTAATGATAGACTTGAAGACGCAAAACCGTGAATGTCCAGGCAGAAAACCCGGATAACCTCGAGGTGGCCAGTGACTCTAGATACACCACCAAGGAATGACTCATGAAAAAAGAATTAATAAGCTAAATTTCATTAAAATGTTTGTGACAGGCATTGCTAAGAGAATAAGATAAGCAACAACCATGGAGGACATATTTGAAAAAGATGTATCTGAGAACAGTGTTATCTAAAATATGCAAAGAGCTCTTAAAACTCAAGTCTAAGAAACAATCCACCTGATCACAGAAGATACACAGATGAGTTACACAAGGTATAATATAGTGGATGTTTAAATTTTTAAGAACGTTATCACAGTAAAAGACACACTGTCACTAACCTACCTCAAAACGCTCCCCTTCATTTTGAATACGCTTGTCTCACTGTTATTTCCACTTTCTGGAGCAGTTCTGGAAGTCTTCTTTCACATCGTTAGTGGTACTTCTGTGTCTGCCTTGAGGTCCTGAGTTGATTCAAAACACGTAACCTTCAGGGCCATTTTGGCTTTGGAGGAGAGCCAGAGCTTGCATGTGCCAGATTTGGTGAATAAGGTGGATGATAACGCACTATGATGGTTTTACGAGCTCACCTTTCTGCTAGATGGCAGTTGGCAGCAGCATTCACATACTATTTTTGAACACACCTTGTAAAGACTCTTGTGAAAGAGGACTTTCAAAACTGCTTCAAAAAGTGGCAAGAACAATGTGATACGTGTCTTCTAAGTCATGGGGGAATATTTTGAGGGGAAATTAATGGCAACGTGTGTTTTACTGTGACTTTGTATTTAAACATTCACCCATGTTTTGACCACACGTTAAACGCAGAAGAAGAGATGCTCCAGATCAGATATCAGCAAAATTCAACTAAACAAAAATGGAACACCTCTGCGCATCCGTGAGAACGGCAGAACTTCAGAGGACTGAAAACAGCGAGTCCTGGAGAGGATGAGGAGCACTTGAAACTCTCCTTCATTGTTGTGGGAACGGTATACTTGCTTGGGAAGACAGTTGGGTTGATTCTTCCAAAACTGCACACAATCTTGCCATATGATCCAGATATTGTGCTTCTTAGAACCTAATCAAAGGAACTGAAGATTCGTATTCAGACACATACCTGCACAGGGACGTTTATAGCAGTTTTATTAACAATGGTCGAAACTTGAATGTAACAGTAAACTTGAATGTCTTCCAACTGGTGATGGATACATAGTAGAACTCCCAGAAAATAGAATGTTATTTAGCACTAAAAGGAAATGAAACATCACGTCATGTCTCCACATCTGGAAGAGAAATAAGTGCATAGTAGTAAGTCAATGAACCAGTCTGAAAAGGCTGTACAGCTTTAACTGGATGGCATTCTGCACGGGGAAAATCTATGGGGCCAGTAAGGAGATCGGCCAGGGGTCTGGAGGAGGGAAAGACGAATAGGCTACATATAGTAAGAATTTGGGGGCAGTGAAGATATACTGTATGGCGCTGTATTGGGAGACACATGCTATTATACATTTGTCCAAGCCCACAGAATACACTACAGACCAAGAGAAACTCTGAGGGGAAAAGTGTGACTTTGGACAATAATGGTGTATCCACATAGCTTCGTCAGTTGTAGCAAATACATCACTCCAGTGGGGGACACGAACACAAAGGTTATATGTGTGTAGTGGGCAGGAGGTGTAGGGGAAATCTCTGCTCCCTCGTCTCTCTTTCACTGTTAACCTAAGACAGGCTCTTTTTAAAAGTCTTAAAAAAAGAACAAAGATACAAACATAGCAGACTTCTTAAAAGATGGTGGAGTAACTCTTTGATATTTATCCAAGATGTATGAAAATATGCTGGGGATTTAGCTGCATGGTTAGAGCGCTTGCCGCACAAGCACAAAGCCCTGAGTTCGATGCCCAGCACCAAAAAAAGAAAAAAAAAGAAAAAAAAGAAAATTATACTTCACATAGATCATACAAAACTACCTGTGGATGGGTATGTATACACGTTTTATTCATAGCAGCCAAGAGCTGTAACAATAAATGCAAAGATATAACTTGTTAAATAAACTG
Organism: Hystrix cristata; assembly: GCA_004026905.1. Taxonomy (NCBI): domain Eukaryota; kingdom Metazoa; phylum Chordata; class Mammalia; order Rodentia; family Hystricidae; genus Hystrix; species Hystrix cristata. The sequence goes on from PVJO010014352.1 coordinate 38,249, forward strand.
GGAGATATAAATACAGCTGAACAGGGACATTGCTTTGTTATAGAGACTACGTCTGAGTGTTACCCTGGGACCTTTGACCCCGGAAAGTCAACACCCACCTTACACACTCCTAGAGCTAAAATTTGACTCAGAAAGACTTGTTTGATTCAAACATTTTATGAAAAAGCTATCAAGGAAAGATAGCTCCATATCCTCATGGGCATTACATCAGAGGGCTGCACATTTTTCTTCAAGTGTTTGAAATTGCTATAATTGAAAATGCTAAAATAGCAAGAAGTAAAATGCAATAAAATGAACCCCAGTGTCTGCATGTCCCATATTAAATCTGCCAGAATAAACATCTGGACATTAGGCTCAAATCTATTCCTTCAATGTTCCTGCAAAACTCTAAGCTATGAGACAGGCTATAACATATATTTTTGGTGTTTGATAAGTTATTAATCTTTATCTTAATACCTCAATGTATTAATGTTAACATGTAAAAGATACACTGTACTAATTTATTATGATCCAAAGCAATTCCAGTGTGCTATCAGAGCACTTAGAACAGTATTCCAAGAACTAAATGCACATGAATGAAACTTCCGGATACAAATCTGTCTTCACAGCTATACAACATCGACTCCAAATTCAGCATGTCCATGCCTGATTCGTTAAGTATGTAAATGGGTCTATTCCTCATGACTGACCTTTATCTGGCTACAAAACAAAACCAAAATTAAAGGAAAACTCTTTGAACCTCCCCTTTATTTACCAAAACCCCTGATAGTTTCCATGTCCTCTCAGTTCCCTGCTTCCCTTGGGAAAAGGAGTGGTTTTGTTTTCCATTCTTCTTTTCCCACAAACCTGAATTACAAATTAATCTACCATTCTTCTGCTGTTTTCTTCATTGAGCTGGAATAATCACCAGCCTATAAACTCTGGGAGGCCTTAAAGTCTTTGTTTCTGCTTTCAAAACGTCAGTGAAGAGCAGGATACTTGGTCACTTTCACGGGCAGTGGGTGTTAACGTTGGTGTTGCAGCCGTAATTCTCTGTGATCCAATGCCCAGTGGCGCGCAGGCCGGAAAGCAGGGCCGAATGGACCGGTGGACTGAGACAGCTGGCTTCTAACGCCCTGCTCAGGCCATGCATGGGCACAAGATGACGAACGGGGTATTGATGGGCTGGACGGTGTTCTGCCAGCCTCCGACAGGCGAGGAAGGAGAGTATCTGTGGTTGCGGGCAGCAGGAAGCCATGTACAGCTGGGTGATTTCTTGTCAGGTAATTTCTTTTGAAAGGAGGGGGCTTAGACACACAGTTCGGATATTTGATTTGAGCTAATAACTGTTACCAGTGGGGAGGAAAAACCCATCTCCTTGCCTGCTACTTCAATTTGAGGAGCTGCCGTGGACACTGGCAGGCAGCGAAGCCTGAATGAAGGGCAGAGAGTTTCTGTGCTTATTGATTTGACTGCTTAATGCCCGAGCTTCTCAGTGGTGCTGAGTTTATCTAGTTTCTGCATTGAATTGTCACCATGGGTTCTGAAAATTTTTTTTGAAGGACCATAAGAATCCAGAAAGAACGCAGAGTGGCTTATTATTTCTGGAAGGTGGACACTGGCCATGTCCAGATTTCTAAGGTCAGCTAAGACTGACCCCAACTCCGCTTAAATTGTCATCTGCCCTGAGGATCTTGAGCCCAGGCCCTTGTCAGGCCAAGTTCTTCCAGCTGGAGCTGACCTCGCCCCACAGCTGCAGAAGTGGCTCTGGAGCGCTGCCACCCCTCTGACTGCAGCGATTGGGTCAAGGTCCCGCACATGACCCCTGCTGTCCAATCAGAGCGTGATTTCTGTGCTCTTCCTGACCCAGGCCCTGGGCAGGCGCAGGTGTGAAGCTGGCTGCTGCCCTGGTCGAGGGTACTGGTGCTCGGGTTGTAGTGGAGAAGCCGAAGCCCAGGACTGTGTGGGGCTGGAATTCCAGGTTAGCTCGGATGGCTTGTCGTGGGTAGAACCAACCACGTGTTCCTGTCTCTTAACTAATTTTCAGGTAGACTTGGAAACTGTTTTAATAAGGACCAGGCCAAGTTCAGCTACTGCCTGATTTAAAGTGGAAGTGTCATTTAGGATGTCAGCCTCCATTAGGACAAAACCAGCCCTTCTGTGCAGGGCAGAGCCACACCTGTTTGCATAATTAGCTCTAACGATTTTCTGCCCTCATTACACCTGCCAGCACCTGCCACTTTCCTCTCTGCCCTGAAAGTAATCCTGGCTCTGCTGCCAAGCACCACTCCATTCCCGCCCCCTTTATGTGGAAAGACCTGCAACATGCCAGTGCGGTAAGCAGGCCTGGCGCCGCCGTTCCCGTCACGTGCAGGAAAAATCTGCCGCTTGGCAAGGTCACCTGGCAGGCTCAGGGTCACCGAGCTCGTTTCAGAAGTTCCAGGACAAGAGCCCGACTCTCTGCCCTTCTGGGTAAATATTTCATGGGAATTTTCCTCTTCTTCCTCTCCTTGCTCCTCCCTCCCCCTCCTTCTCCTCTTCCGTTTCCCCTTACCCTCTCCTCCTTCTCCTCCTTCTCCTCCTCCTTCCCTTCTATCTTAATAAGTAAAATGTGTTTTGTCTGCGCACACACACCTGCACTGAATGAGCACACTACTCACGGCACAGTCACGGAGGGAACAGAATCTGGGGTCGTTCTTGAGTTCTGGGCCCGCCAATAGCCAAGCGATGCAACTTCATCATTGGAAAGAGGGTTCCTTGTCCTCTGATATAAATATGAATGTTAAATGTGAAAATCCACAAAAATGGCTCAACCGCACCATGCTTCCCTTTCTTAGGCTTCACATTTGCCGTTCCCTCTGCCCGGTACTCTCCCTCCAGATCTCGGCATGCCTGCCTCCCCCTTGGACAGTCTCAGCAACAGCACCACGCTGCCAGACCTTTTGGAATCCCACAGCACGCCCCCAAACCCGCACGGCACCCTGTCTTTCTGACTGTCTCTTCCTGACATCTGTCTTCATTTATCACACTGATTTTTCTGCGACGTAGTGTTGGTTCTGTGAGGTCAGAACCATCCTCCTTCCACCCGCAGGTCCATCCCTAGTACTGAGAGTGATATCTGTTGCACAGTAAACAGGCCTCCTTGGCTGGCGAACATGTGTGTTCAAGAGCTAATGCGAGGACTGAGCAAACTGCTTAGTGCTGTCATTGGCCCACAGTTAAGGGCTCAGCAAATCTTAATAGTTGCCATTATAAATCATACTATTCAGCTGGGGATTTAGCTCAGCGGTTACAGTGCTTGCCTCGCAAGCACAAGGTCCTGAGTTCGATCCCCAGCACCCAAATCAATCAATCAATCCTACTATTCTACTACCTCGTCCCCACTGGTCCCAGTCCTTGCAAAATTTACAGGGACACTTCCGTGAAATGCTTCTTGTTTACTATTAAATATAGTTTGTGGGAGGGTATTGATTTTGCATATGCTCTTGGACCAAACTCAACAGACTGAACCAATATTGAGTTTTAGCACAGTAGCTGAACTCTGGTTAATTGCAGGAGGCTCTGTAACCAATTAGCCAATTATGCAGTAACTAATTAAGTTGTCTCTCTACTGTGCATCCTTTTCCTGTAAATCTTGTCAGCTCTTACTGGGATTCAGTTTTCCAAACCTGCTATAGTTCAGAGGACTTACGGATTTGTGAATTGTTTTTGTATTATTTTGTTTTGCTTTGTTCCCTTTTGTTTATAGTTGCTCAGATAATCTCTGCTGAATTAAAGATTTTCCTTTTGACATTCCCCACAGCACTGCCGCATTAGAGCAGCCGTGGCTCGTACCGGGGAGTCTGCAGCACCCTAAAGTCAGCTCCATCTTGACACACAACCCGCAGCTCACCTAACACAGTGTCCTCAGGCCAACCTTTGCCTGCAGGAGGCACTTGTCAACTTTGGGTCTCCACAGCCTGTGTCCTCAGAACTGAGGGAAAGCACAAGTCTCTTGGTCCCTCTTTGCCTTGCAGCTGGCAACAGCAGTCACCAAGCTGCTCTGTGGCCACAGCTCTGTCCAGGGCAGGAGGATGCACCCGTCCACACAGGGGGACCCCAGGTGGCCCTTTCATGTTCACGTCTGATGTTGACAAGGGGGACATCAGTGTTTAGTCACCATCGCCACACCCTTTGCTCAGGAAAAGGAATTTCAAAGTCAGGACTGCTGTGACTGTTCAAAGCTCCTGCTGTTTTGGGGCCCAAAAAGCCAGTGCAGCGGTCAGCTGTGGACTTCATTCCCAGACAGAACCGAACAATCAGGATCTGGAAATGCAAATGTTCAGGGAAAGAGAAGCACTGTTTTCCGGGTGGCTAGATGTTTGTCCTGAAGTATTCTTCTTCACACTCACACAAACTAGTACTAGTGCAAGAGCCTGAATTTGTTATCAAGTCTCAAGTCTCCCATTCCCCCTCAGGCCCATGTCAGGGTGTGCAAGCCAATAAGAAAGCCCAGGAAGCCTGATGCTCCCTCCTTGGCTCCTGGCAGGAAGTGGAAGCCACACGCGTCCTGGTGCACAAGAGAACCATCCCTGCCTCCGCACAACCTCGCCACAGTCACCCAAGACATTCCTGGGCATGATGTGCATGTGACATGACTTCAGCGAGCAATGGTCTTTCACCCTCATTCTCTGGCCAGACAGCCACCACCGCCTCTCCATTAAAATGTGACTGGAAAATGTTAGGATTTAAAACACAGTAGAATCCAAGTGAGATGCCAATCTTCACCTAGTCAGGCATTTAGAGAAAAGGAAATAGTTTTCTCTCTACATCCTATAACACAGAGTGGCAGCACTGTGAGCTAATCACAGCCCCTGGGGTGCATTCTCCACACAGGAGATACCTCAGCCTTCAGGGATCCCCTACTACTGTCTCCACCCCTGCTGAACTGCTCAGTCCTCATTGCCCTGCAGAACGTCACTGGGCACCAGCAGCACTTCTCAGCCCCACCGGAGGACCTCCTGACACTCAGATCTGCCCAGAAGTGCACTCACTAGATTGAGATTAAGTATCACATGTTTTGGGGGATTCACGTCATCCTCCCTTCTTTGATTGTGGGCCTGGGCTGTTGGTCCACTGAGCTCCCCAAACCTCTGACCAAGTTCACCTCTTACAGTCTGCTGAGAAAAACTCTGGTCATTCACCGTGACCAGCGGCTTCCAGGCACCCAGCGGCTTGGATTTGTTCAGGAGAAATCCTCACCTAGGAGGATTTCTCCAGGAGCGTTCTCTCCAGCAGGTGAAAGCTGGCTACAAATACAATTCTATCACCTGATATTGTGGTCATTATGTTTTTTCTCATTTCACCTGAAAGGCAGATTATACAGGTTATTTTATCACATGGAGTTTTAAATGAGCTGAATGTTAATATATAATGCAAAGTGACAGGAACTATTACTGCCAGGAAAAGCGCAGAAAACTGGAGGATATTTCTTCTCTTCCGGCCGTAACTTGGGGGCATTTGGTGACAAAAGGAAACCATTTCTCTTCTTCATGGAGTCATGTTTTTTCTTGTTCATGACATATGTCCCTCACAAACTGAACCGTGGTCAGTCATAGACAGACAGACAAGACCGAATCTGAACTTTTAAAATACACAATTACATTCATTTTGGGGAATTGGTATATCTCCAGTGCCTAGAAAAGATACATGTTGAATGAATAGATAAATGAGTGAATACTACTGTTAACCGTGCAGCCTCCATACATAATCTTAAAGTGATTTTAATACACATGGCTAATTCACAAATAATGAGCGTCTACACCAGGTCTCCAGTAATCAAACAAATGAAAATTTAAAATGGAATGTCACCTATCCGGTTGATGGAGATTTTTAAAATAAAATAATGTCCTGTGTCATTAATGTTGTATTGAGCATCTCTGACACTGGTTCAAAGCCAATCCACACATCCTTCTGCAGAAAGCTCGGTAGCTACTTAGCAGACGTCTTAATGTTGTTTATGTGGAACAGTTCAGTAATTCGTTTTAATAAATCACTCTAGAGAGACAACCAGAGACACGGACAAAACCCTGTAAAAGGATATTCACTGAAGCATTGTTAATACAGAGAAGCATTTGGGTATCTGATAGAAGGTTTAGCCAAATAATGCACGCCTCAGGGGAGTAGGAGAAGATGTGTATCATGAAAATCTTCCCTAAAAGTATATCAGTGACATCAGAAAAGCTTCCAGTACAAGGCATGGTAGTGTAAGACTGCCTTGTGCTCAGTTCTTTTTCCATTCCTGCATACTTTGCTCAGCTGTGGCCTCCTCAGGGGTGGGACGCACCACACAGCCCTCCGACTCTGGGTTCAGCCACATGATTAGACTTAACCCACGGCAAGTACAGAGTGGAGACAGCAAACGCTTCTGAGCCTGTTCCCCAAGAAGCCTGGTGTATTCCTTTTCGGCCTCCCGAGCTTCCGTCATCACCCTGACAGGTTCACACCTGTTTTGCATGGCTGCTGAAGAGAAAGGACAACAAACATACAGCACAGAGGAGGTCCAGGGAGCCGCCTCCCACTCACCACCTTCTCCAGCTGGCAGCCACGGCCCCGGTGAGAGTCAATGACCATTCTTTTAAACCACTGGATTTAAGCGTGCTTTATTACACAATAATCCACCCTTACAACTATACACTCTCAAAAAAACAACAATAGAGAAGATTTCAAAGTTCTCAACACAAAGAAATGATAAATTCTGAGGCAATAGTCATGTCATTACACTGCCCTGATCATCACATGTTGTTTACAGGTATTGAAAGGTCACACCGTACCCCACAAATACATACAATTACTAGGTGTGAATTAAAATGAAAATTAAATGCTTACTTTAAAAGGAACAGATACATTTACCACAGTAAATGTCATCTAGTCTCCATGAGGATACATGCAGAGAAGAAAGAAAATATTTGTAAAAATTAACAATGATTAGAGAGTGTGAAAAGAGATTTTTAATTTTTTATCATTTTCCACGTTTAACAAAAACAGTAGTCACTTTTGCAATTTGCAGAAAAGAAAACTAAGTTATTTCCCTCACCGGTTCGTTTGTGAGATCTGTATGGAAGACACAGGAAGGAGGCTCTATCTTGTGACAGTAAGGCAGTGGGGATTACTGGAAAGGAAGTGGGACATGAAAGTAAAAGCCCTGTGGAATTAAAAATCCTTGATCATAAGAATTAAGTGGAAAAGATCATTTATACGAAAGACCATTTACCAAGAAGTCCAAGCCAGGATATCATAGAATGGGATTCTGTGACCATCCGTGTCAGAATCACTTGAACTTTTAAAAAGTTCTTAATCCTGTCCACTCTAGTCCTATTCAGTTAATCCAGGACGAAAATCCAGAAACCCATATCTAAAACATCTTCTCACCCCATTCTGAACCCCTATGAAGAAGAGATCCCCAACTCCTGGTTCCTGGCTTACTAGGAACTGGGTCTCGCAGCAGGAGGAAGTGGTGGGTGAGCAAGTGAAGCTTCATCTGTGTTTACAGCTGCACCCGTCACTGCCTGAGCTCTGTCTCCTGTCAAATCAGCAGTTGCATTAGAGTCTGGTAGGAGCACAAAGCCTCCTGCAAGTTGTGTGCGCCAGGGATCTAGGTTGCAGCTCCTTGAGAATCCAGTGCCTGAGGATCTGAGGTGGGGCTGAGGCTGTGATGCTAGTGGTGGGAAACACCTGCAAATACGAATGAGCATTAGCAGAGAGGCCTGACTGCACAGAGCCCACAATAAACCAGCTGCTTGCAGACTCGTATCCAAACCCCATCAGCGAGTCGCAAGTGACAAGCTGCATCTGGCGGCAGGTTTAAGTCAGAATCTGACACTTTAGTCCACGCATGACCCACACGTTATTTTATTTGCCACTTTCATCTGCACCTCTTTCCTGCACTGTGCACTTGTCTCAGTTAAGTTTCAGTAAGTCGACAGCCTAAACTTAGCCAAAATAAATAGAAAACAAATGTCACTGGAAAGCTTCTCTGAAAAGGTGGAAAGACACAATGATGAGACAGCGGGAGACTCCAAGATGCCAACAAAAAGCTGCACTTGAAATACCGAGAGTGCCGCTTACATTATGGGCTCTTTGCAAGGGATGATTCACATTCCGCATTGCTGGTCACCACACATTTTATGTGCGTGTGGTGCCCGGCAATCCAACAGAGCCACGAAGCCTTCAAAACTGCTTTGCCACATCGAGACCAAGCAAACTGCATTAAAAGACAAGCACTTGGCGATTTTAAAAGAAACAGTCATGAACATCAAGCGCAGGAGCCCCGCTTCGTCAAATACGTCTCCCCTGGGAGCACCATTCTTCATGGCTGACCCCGTCGCTAAAACTAAGAAGCCCTTTCCTGCCAGGGAAGAGTTAATCCTGCCTGCTGCTAAGGACATTCCTCCTGCACTTCCAGGAGAACCTGAAGCTCGGAAGGTGGCACGTGTCCCTCTTTTGGTTCCACGACTAGATGAATTGGTGAAATAGCAGAGAATATTGGGGCACAGTTTTGAGGATTAATGAGTCATGTTGGCATCAGATCTGGGCTTTTGGGTCTACCGACATGGACAACAAAGCAGCGCTGCTTATTTCTGTGTGATGTGCCCATCCGGAGGGTGTGCAAAAGGATGTGTCATGGGCACTTTTGTGGGCAACCAACACCACCGCTGCAGAACTATTCAAGTCTTTGAATGACTCTGTATCGGGAAAACTGATTGGTCATTCCGTATTGGCATATTATTGCTGGAGCGGCTGCCCTGACTGGGTGGCTTTCTGGGTTTGCTACTCTAGTCAAAGAAGTCACTTCTGAATGTAAGTCTACATACTGTGTCATCCATGGAGAAATGCTGGCTAGCCAAAAAGATCTGAGTTTAACAACATTCTGCAGCATGCGATTAAAATTATCAGCCACATCACAGTGCTCGCGCTTTATTCACATCTGTTCACACTGCTCTGTGAGGGACCGACACAGTGCACATAAATTTTCTCTTAGGCACGGAAGTGTGGTGTTTTCTGAAGGTTGACCACTGCCCAGTTTTTGAGTTTGCTAGCTGCTTCAGGGATTTGTTTCAGAAAAACAGTCGCCACTGGCATCACATTTCAGCGACACAGAAAGGATCGCCAAAGTGGCTAATTCATGTGCCATATTCACCCTGCTCAGTGAACTCAGTCTGAGCCTGCAGGGAAGAATGACAATTGTGTTCAACTCTGCAGAAAAAGTGGATGCGTTCAGAGTCAAACTGGAGTTGTGCGAGTGACAAGGGAACATTGGAATCTTTCACACGTTTTAAACGTGAGCAGAAATCTTGAGAGAGACTGAGCCAGGGCCTTCTTTCTCCCAGTCTGTGCACAGCTTTAAAAAACATTTAGGAATTACTTCCCAAACACAAAGATCACCTAAGCTATCAAAGAAAGGATCCACGACCCATGTGTGAATAAGCCTGATGAACTGAATTTGTCCATGGCAGAAAAGGATCAACTGCTTGAGTTTAAGGTATATCTGAGACAACTTCATGATTTGGGCTGCTATAAAAAGACACCGTGTACTACTTGACTTAACAAGTAATGTTTACTTCTCACAGTTCAAAGGCTGGATGCTCAGGTCGGGGCACCAGCCTGGTTGGGCTCAGGTGAAGCCGCTTCCTGGTTTATAGATGGCGGCCCTCATTCCTGACATGTGGGAGGAGAGATCAGCTCGCTCCTGTCTCTTCTTAGAACTAATCACTTAGAAGCTTCCACCCCCGGATCTGATGACCTCCCAAAGGCCCCACTCCAAATCCCATTAGTTTAGAGTTCTGACACCTATTCCTCTTTGGGGACACCATCTACCACTAACCTGTGCCACGGAGTCAGAGATGAAGTGGGGTGAACATAGCGGTGCTTACCACCTCACATAGTGGACAGGCAGAAGGCGACATGTATTGCCTGAATCCATAAAACCAGCGAGAGACAGAGCTGGGGTCTGGGCCAGCAGCCTGCATGGAGCCTCAGGCCTGTGTCAGCCCTTGTCAGACACCACGGCAGCTCTGCCACAGGGGACGGCATCCCGGCTTCCCCGAAGATCAGGTAGACACAGCTGTCTTTCCTTCCTTGCCTCTCAGGGGCAGCATAACTAACTGTACTCAGGGGCTCTGGAGTAGGAACCAGGGTCGAGATTTTGGGGGCTGATGAGCCTTTCCACAAGGGCCAGATTTCAGGACAGTGTGAGCACTGAGCAGGTGGGAATTTTAGGGTGTGGTTGTGTTCCCCAGGTATAGGCATAGGCCTTTCACCTGGACCCTAAACTTCCCCAGCCCAGGAGGTGGCCCTGGGTGTGGCACTAGGTGATGAGAGTCACAAACCTTGATGGAAGTAATAATATCTAGGCGGAGGAAGTAGGAAGAAATC